>DWMG01002149.1:0-13729 GCA_018244855.1 Elbella merops | reverse complement strand
TAAAACAATGAAGAAACCGTCGAACAAATACGGGTATAACTAAGTTAACGCAGAATTTTCCTTAACATTATTCTATCCGTATGTTAGTAGCCGCTTGATATTTATGAAAGGGTTGTTTGCTGATTCACGATTAGATTAACCACGGGTCAGGTACGGTTAAGGTCATTATAACAGAATGCGTCTTCCGGTGGTGGGGAACAAATGAACATGTTTGTGACTGAAACAAAAAGAAAACACGCAAAGAGAACTTTTGTTAGAGATAAGATAAAAATCTTCTGACAATCCTGTATTGGCTTTTTATTTCATTCGATATGGTTTTTTGTGGACGCAGATCCCGAGGGAGACCAAGGATCACATATCTCGACCAAATAGGTCAAGTCCTGATTGATGAGGGAGTTAGAAATCTCTGAAATCGATATGCATGTATGAAGAGATTAATGAATGTGGAAGAAGCACTACAGGTTTCCACGTATAGGGATATTTGGCACTTCGTCCTCTCTGCCTACCCCATAAGAGACTTGGGGTGAACATATGTATGTATGTATCGTTTTTTTATTTTAGCACCTAATGTAAGTTAATTGGCATTCAGAGCTTCCTGTTTGGCGTGGCGTGGCGTGATGGTATAATAAAATAAATATATGTAGTCCGTACAAATAATGTAGGTAATTTGTAGCAATGTCTCGTGGTATTTTCTATGAGTCAACGAAGGTATTAGTAATACATTGTAACAATTATTGTAATGAAAAAAGTGTAACTTATCATAGAATAATATAAAAAAGGATAGGTGTTTGGCTGTTTGTCCTATTTCAGTTTCAAATTTATAGTTCTGTTGAGCTATAAAACGATTTGAATGTGTAAATTAAATGCGGGAATTGACATCAAACAGCATACAAAGCGTTAATGGTTCAGTAATTATACAATTAATCTCTCTTGATTTGTAGTGTCTATCTTCTAAATAGTTCTTTAGATCACCGGACTGGTTTATAGATCAAGATGGGTGACAGAAGCAGCGGGTTACTTTTAAAAGTGGACAACTTTTGCTAAATTACCTTATTATAAATAGAGCTAGATAACAGGTATAAGAAATGGACTTGAAATATGAGAAATATAAACATATTTCAATCATAGTCGTATCACAAAATAGAACAAGCAACTAGGTAGAGAGTATCGGACAACAAATACGTACCTATATCTATCCTAGGTGAATATTTACTCAGTCAAGATAGGTAACTATTGGTAGAAGTAAAATTGTGTTCGCCAATTATACACTTCTCAATTATTGTAAAATATCCTCAGAAGAAACAAATCCCCAAAATGTATATGTATACATACATATATAACATTACTCTATAGAAATATGTACTCTGATTAAATATTCCGTTTCTGTTTTAATGTTCCATCCTCACAGTTTACTAAAGAGGTTCCACTTTTAATAAAATGAACATTGAGGAAACAGTTGTGCACTTAATATTGTATCCGGCCTGTCTACGACCTTCATCCATTGGGTCCTAATTTCCCTCGGGCCCGCTACCTGACCGCAAACATAGGTCTTAAGTCATTATTGGAGGTTGACACAATTTCCAACAATGTTATGAGCACAGTACGTCTATTTGGTTTATTTTTGGTCTCTTTACAACCACAAACAAGTCAATCTAGTCAAGTATCTCTTCACATTATTCACTCTTTTTTTTTGAGGGTTAAGGCCATAGTCTGCCATAGTCTGCCACGCTGGCCAAGTAAGGGTTGGCAAACTTCACACACCCTAGAAAATAATTTTTTTTATAAATTCTAAGGTGTGCAGGTTTCCTCACGATGTTTTCCTTCACCGTTAGCAAATGATATTTAAATTTAAAAACGCACTATTGTGAACAGGTGCGCGCCATGGCACCGCCGGAGTGAGGGGCAGAATTCTTAACCACTAGGCTATCACTGCATGCATTATTTACTTACCCGGCTCTTATCACAACAATATTATTAGAAATACATGTGATTCCTTTAAAACATATATTGTAATTAAAGAGTCGATTTCATGAAACTGAGTTAATAGTTAACATATTTTTAGACACGTTACGTGTTTGAAACATCACGCCGTCAAAAGAGTTCTTCAGCTGGACATACATAATAAACAACTGTGGAATAAAATTAACGTATGATCACTATGGTCAATACTAGTCTAGTGGTTACTACATAGACAGTACAAATTTTCGAGGGCTTACAAAAGTGAGTGAGCTTAGTGAGTATAGAAATAACTTGTACAATATAATTGTATTTTATATATTATTACTATAGAAATATGAATAATAAAATCGTGATATTAAATCAAGAAAGTGTGATTTATTAGCGATAATTAAATTAACATGGCAAGCCATTAAGTATTACTAGCCTCTAACGAGACTTAATACTATGAAAATATAACTTATTCATTATTCTGTAATTTATATAAAAATTCACAGAAACGCTTCGAATTAGGTTTTTATATTTCGATAATATTTATCGTCGATTGTCTAATTCAAATACATCCCAATTGGTATATTTTGATAAGCCTATAAGCTCGTAAGCCCTTTGTAACTTCGCCGAAAGTTTGAGCTCTTGATTCTTCACGGTCCATCGATAACTGTTAACGTTTTCGAGCATAAAAATATGCATTTAAATAAGACGACTACCGAATAAATATATTTTATGTTGTATAAATAAATATGTATATTTAGCGCCCGGAACCGAAATTAGATAAAACAAAGAGAATATTAACACTGAGGAACAATTTATTTAACAAAAACAACAAGCAAACCGAAAATAACTTTACAAACCTTAGCAACAATCAAACCTACAAACAACCAGCCGTTAATTTACCTAATTTATCCCACAATTATCGTTTACAATTACGGATGACGCACAACAAACCAGAACCTATGACAACGAGAGCTGTCAAGCAAAAAATTGCTCCTGAATAGACTCGCCCACCAGTCCCGTCCAGCGACGTCACCTGTCATTTACATAATTTTAAGATATTCCTTATAGTATACATATGTGCGTGTACATAATATGTAGCAGCTATGAAAGATTACATTATGGGGAGATAAATGTCTCCGAAACAGACATACGTTTGTAAGGTTGAACATATTAGACACTCGGTGGTTTCTGCTCATTCGTAAGGAACCTGGCGTGATAATGTAGTTAAAATGTAAAAATATTAAGATGTTCAACTCCATAGGAAAGTCCATCTCCATGGAAAACTCTATAGTCTTGTATCGTCATTTCATAAAGGACATCTGAAAGAATATGACCGTAAATTACCATACTTAGCAAGAAACGGAAATAAATATAATAAACCATCCTACGATGTACGGGGAGCCATGAAAGGAGGGGTGGTTTTAACCGGTATAAGAAATGATTTATAATACCGATCGCCCTACTGGATAAGCTTTAGTGAATAAATTGAATTAAACATAAATCAAAACCGCTTTTATGACATAAGCCTTATAATCTGAAATCTTATTAAAGTAGGTAAAATTACGGGTACATAAAATATAAAATGAGATATCGTTTAGTAATAATTTGTTTGATCTATGTTTACTGTGTCTGACCTTTACAAATATTATTAATCATTATTTAAAAACTTACTTACAAAAATGTCTCTAGGTAGAGACTATAAATTCCCGAAACTCTAGCTTTTAACGATGTCACAATTTATCAATGATCTTACCGTCTTTGATGGGCCAAATCTCATTAAGTTGTTTCAACTAACTCGATTTTTTTTATGTTATGTATAAACTAGCTGATACCTGGTACAACAGAGAGGAGAACATAAAAAATATTGAAGAACCTGCTTTCTTAAAAGCTTAATAACTTTATATTAAAAATTGATATCATAATATTTATTTTTTAAGATAAAGACCCAGTATTTATGTTGTGAAACTTAAAAAAAAAAATGGAACTTCATTCGTTAGATTTTGCGTGATGCGCACACGTCAGAAATCAGTAATTTTATTTATATAGATCTGTAGAAGTGCCAGTAGGTAGATAAGCTTTTGGCTTTTTGGTTAAAATTCTCGGAAATACTCAGGCAAAATTAGCTTTATTTGATGTGTTTAAATATCAGAGCAGTTTGGTTGTTATTCCTAATATAATGACTAAAAAAAATACACTAATTCTACTCATTTTATGTCAACTCTACTTATTTTATACATCGTGGTCTAAATGTCGTTACAAAGTAACCATAGATTACATTGTTTTTTTTTTATAATCACTTATTATTATCAACCCTTTTATCGTTTTGCTGTTGGGCATGGGCCTCCTGCAAGGGCAAGGGTTAACGCCATAATCAGCCATACCGGCCACGTACAAATTAACTGATAGAAAATCATAAATTATATGATATACAAGAGATAATGATAGTATTACTGCCTAGTTGATCAAGTAGTTGCAAGTGTGACTACTGATTAAAAGGCCCTGGGTTCGTTGCCTAACTGGTGATAATTACCATTGGGTTTTTCTAACATACAATTCTCAGAAGTAGCACTGAGTCTGGATTTGTGCCGTGATAGCAGCTATAGGCTCTCTTCCTATTCCATGGTGGGACGGATAACATAGCTGATGAATACTGGGAGTGCCGGTGCAACATTCCTCTACTTACCTCTGTCAAGAAATACTGGCGTAATAGATGGCCAAGGGTAGTCATTTAATAAGTATAATTAAAGTCAAAGGATGTTTCAGATAGCATTAAGTAAAACTTTCAAAATGTTGTTGCAAAGAAATGGGTACAGAAAGCAAAAAACAGATTAGTACAAAGAGATATTTTTGAAAAGACTGGGATATTCCAGGGACACTAAGCTGCAGAAAATTTTAAATTCAAAACAAATAGAAGCGCGGCGTATATGCAGGTTGGAAATTTAATCAGCCGCCAATAATCTAGACTTAAAATCTATCTGTGCGGTCATGTAACGGGCCCAAGAGAAATTAGGGTCCAATAAATGGAGGTTGCGGTCGAGGTCCTGTATTAAGTACACATTGACTAGGTGACAGTTGTTAAGAAACTTAATTAATTACATATTCTATTTAATTAATTAATAAATTTCTATTTATTTAATTAATAAAGTCGGTTATATAATTCAGGTGAAGAGTACATAATAGATTTATAAAATATTTATTTTACATCATTTTAAATGAGACAGCGTTATTAAAATAGGTATTATATAATTAGTTAGTTGTATGGAAGTATGGGCAATAGGCAGGCCTCATCGCTCGAGTGATCGATAGCCGTTGGGGAAGAAAGGTCATCAAGGCAGAGTGGCGACCACGTCTCGGTATAAGGAGCGTACGTCGCCCTCCTACCAGATGGCCTGACGACCTAAAGAAGACAGCGGGAAGCTGCTGGATTCGGAAGGCCCAGGACCGGAAAGAGTGGTGCCGATTAGGCCTATGTCCAGCCGTGGACATGTAGAAGCTGATGATGATGATGGAAGTATAGTAGATATTTAGCCACTCTTCGACTTGTAGTCTACATCTAATATCGACTTGATTATTTGTCACAGCATATTATTTCATTATAAGATAAAATTAACATAATATCAAGTTTGTTTTATTTCTCATGGAGTAGACAAAGAAGTTATATTACTGATACGTTTCACCTGTTATTTTATTTCTATCTATTTTATTAATATTTTGTTCAACCCGGGAATCGAACAAAAATAACGAGGTAGTCATTGGCGATATTTTCTTTTTCAATTATAAAATAAATTAAGTCGTTATATTGTGATATTATTAAAATTAAACGAATGTATTTCTATGAAAAAACTTAACAATTAAGTGGTGAAACGTGGGATTGCTCTACACTTATCTGCCTACCTCCTCAGAGACTAGAGGCGCCATGTTACTTTTTATTGCTACGATCAACATCCTACAAGCCACAATTAGGGTACACATGTAATCAGCGACTCGACGGCAGCAAAACATTTTGTTACCTGCCTTAATTTTAAACTTTCACGAGTCGGTTTGAAATTAGCACGGAGCTGCATTACGAATCGTTAAGTCGAACGAAATCATTTTACTCGGCTTTGCAAACTCTTTTAAATTTCTTGGTTTGTAAAGATGTTGCAAACCCATGTCGATTTTGGGTGTTCGGTAACCAGTTGGTAATAGGTACAGCCGTTTGAGACTTATTGAAATTAAATTAAACAATATGCTTATTAAAAATCACTTGAAGTTTGTTCTGTTGAAATAAATTTAACTTTAGCCCATTTTATTAAATAAAAAAATCAACGACTGCTTAAGCTTACCTATAAAAATGTAATCCCTCTTGGAATATTTTTTCGCTTATACACTTCAAGCCCTACTTATATTGTTTATTTGAAGGAAAGTGCTTCGTAAGGAAAGTGCTTGTGCTAAGTGGAACAAAAAAGTGCTCACAAAAATTGTCCAGCGCAACGAGCCACAACTGAATAAGAAAATCAAACATCGAGGAAGATAATACATATTACGAGTTACTTCTTCTCAGTACAAAACTGGTGTCACTGGGACAAATTCATTTCAATATATAACTCGTCCAGTACCTAATATTACAAGGATTGGTCATTACTAGTAACAAAAAATCATTTAACAGCTCGAATAAAGAAACCGCATAACAATTCATAATTACGAGAACATCTTGATTAAACCAATGGAGCTTAGAGTAGAGTGTAGCAGAAGTCAGGATTTACAAAATGGCTCCATTTAACGCTTCTAGTCGGTGTAAGTGTACATGCGGAACAACTAACTACAGCGAAGGAAATATTGTTATATTTATTCACTTTATTAATTGAAACCGGAAAACAACACACCATGTATCTATGTATGTGCTCTCTGTGCTATTAATAAATGCTACTCGTAGATGATATCCACGATTTCGTCTGTGTTGGTTATATTATTCGTAACTGGTGAAACGTGGAAATGTACCACACTCTTCTGCCTACCCCTTCGGGGATTACAGGCGTGATGTTACTTTGGTCATATTATTATATTTACAGTATATTTTATGCGCAGATGAAAAAACATCAAAAAAAGCAGAAGCAAAGATATACTATAGGAAAAACTTTTAAAACTTTAAGTATTGTATATCTATTACATGAAGATAACGTAATATTTTTAGGTAAGAGCCAAGTCTCTAAAAATAAAACTCCGACGATTTAACTAAAATCTATTCATATATATGTATGTATGTTGTATATGTGTAGGCATACATCTATCATGTTACTTACATGTACTAAAGTTATACAGTTCATGCTAAATTGAACGAAACTGAACGAGTTAAACTGATCCTACAGAGTACCAAGAATAATTTCGATCAGATCACATGTTGTTGTTAGCCGTGTGAAAGCTGAATCCCAGCTGATAACAACTGGAGTCTACTATAATCACTGTTGCGTAGGTATTGACATAAACGCTGTTATTACATAAACAACATTATATTAATTAATTAAAGCAAAAACACAAAAAATATAACGTAGTGTAATATACCACTACGTTTCTTTTTTTCCAACCCTTTACAATTTCACTGTTGGAATACGGATCTCCTCTCATATTGAGAGGGTTAAGGTCATAGTCTGCCATGCTGGTCAAGTGCGGGTTGGCAGACTTCATACACCTTAGAAAATAAATTTTTAATATATAAAATTTAATATATAAAACCGTTAAATTTTAAATACTAAAAAATAATTACCGACTAGTGTTGAAGTTACAGTACTATATGTACCACTCCACTATCTATTAAGAAACTTATATATGTGTCTTAATAATGTATTGCAGTGAATACATCCACCCGAAACTCTACCTTGCCCGTGCTTTTTCTCCCTCTGTCTCCCGAGCCCTATCATTCTCTCTGAATCGACTGAATATAAATAAGCGTATTATCACAAAAATAATGAGTGCTTATCGTATTTTTATTACCATTAATTTACTCCGCATTTAATGTCCACCCGCATAAATTGATGGTAGTTTATTGTGTAATTAAAGTTTGACGGTATCGTACAGCCGAATGTGAAATAATGTACAGTCGCATTTGCAATGGACAAACACTATTTATGCCATAATTGTTAAATCTAAATACTTATCCGTGTAATAATAAATTATGCAATTTTCATGAGATATCAATATACGAATTTGTAAATGTCCACATCCAGCAGTTACCTCTTGTCTATTAAAAGATTGGTATCACGTGATCTATCTACGAATTAAACCTACATATACATAAGTCTATAAGTGCAATATATCAATGTTATATATTTATCAATTGTATCGAAGCGTTTTTAATTACAATTAAAATACTTAATAAACTTACATACGTATTACCATAAGTCCCTTTTCGTATGGAAAATATGGGTATGAGATTTGTATTATACATATGCCATTATATGTATAATTAATTTCTTGCATATTCTTCAATATACATATGTACATCAACTTACACGAAGCTAGTGGAACGGGGTAGTTTAACCCCGCTACCATTTCAGATATTATCAGGCGTGATGTAAACTTACCGAAATTTGTATAAATTGAAATTAAAAATCTGTTTATATTCCCCCGATCAGTAGCGCTACACCAATGAGTGCGGTGTGTAACAAACGAGAAAACTTGGCTCGCAAGTTGTTAGCATTAACGGGCTCCCATAAACTGTTAGCACCAGCACTCTCGGCCGGTCAAACCGTGTATATACGGACAGGTAACATAGGCAGCTTTGTAAGCCATTAGCCATACAAGTTAGAAACCTCTAGGTACTGTGGTTGTTACAAATAAATACGAATTTGTAAATTTTTTTCTATTATTATTATCGCAATGCCAAGTGCATTACTCTCTTACTGTCTCTGAGGGGTGGGTGGGAGTGATAGATTTTTATCATTATTAAGTTGTAAGATAGTCAATGTTTACAATTCTACGTTATGAAAAACTTCGTTCAAAAAGCTAATAAAATAATAAATAATAATAATATACATGCAATTATAAACTAACATTTAATTTTGACTATAATAGAAATGTATTAAAAAAATAGCTACTTTCTACATGTTGTTTTAAATGGAACAGTTAACAATAGCTAACTGGAAGCAACATCTATTAGATAATGCAAGCGAAGGACAGAGAATATGGAACATCCGTTTACATACATCGCAAATGGAAAAGCAAATCGTAAAACAACGGCGTCATTGTGCAAGATCAGACAGAAAAACAACTTACATTGACTGCAACGGATTGTTACTAAGAACCTGAAGATTCTATGCGTTTTATGCACTGTTAAAAACTTTTAGGTTATTCGTGATCAGTGTCATGAGTCCGCATAAATAGTATGTATGTGCATGCGTGCATGATTGTGTGTATGCATACATGCACGAATATTTTCATAACTTACTTTCATGTAGTATATCACAGGGTCTGTGAAATATATACGCTGTGATTGCTTCGCACATCTGTCACTAGAGATATTTATATTGTCGTCCTCATTTCATTCTCTTACCACCTTTACTATATATGTTATAGTATGATACTTATGTTGGTAATGTGAAATAAGTCATCAATAATTTTGTATTGTGGAAAATATCTTCCGGAGCTACCTCTCGGAAGACTGAACAGAGTCATGTTATATTGTTATCTAAGAAATAAGCCCGTTTGGCAGCTACTCAGAATCGATAGACAGCCTGAGATTTCTGTTAATCTACGACCTTTTCGACGAATATCTATTTTACCTTGAAGTTTGTTGTTGAATATTACAACTGAACTTCTACGCTGATGTATTGACTAATGAGTTAGTAGATAAAATATAGTTTTTAATTGTCTTCAGGCTTAGAATGAAGTTGGTTGGTATATTGCAGTCTAATCTAAAGCACGTAAGCATTGATGAAATGATGATTAGAAATCATCCAACCAAGACTCAATCGTATTCAGCTGATAACTATAGAGATAGCTCGCAATGTATAACGCGACAAGCTGGCCGCTTCTTCTGTATTGTCCCCAATTGAATGGAACCTAACTTTACTAAAGGAACAATGCCATTAAATTCTGATTGTCGAGTTTCAAAAGGGGGTACATAAGAAATTGTCTAGTTACTAAATTCGTTCTCACAACTTATAGCATTAGAAGAAGCGATTGTTGGAATAAAATATCAGCGTTGGAAAAAACTTTTTTAATACTACAATTGGCTTCTAGTTTAGGGCTGGTTTGACCTAAATTTTAATGACATTCATTACTCTTTCTATTAGAAGTAACTGCCTATGTTCTTTTAAAGAGATATTATTTTTAATATAAAATATCGAATGTCCATCGTATATCGACTCAAGTAATATACAAAGAGGTGAAGATACGATGTTCGTGCTCTCTTTTTACCCCGTAAGAGACCTGGTTTGAAAATATACATGATAAGATATACAAATAATAAAATTGATTTATATTTTGTTCATGGAAAATACGTAGACAGTTATAAAATATTTAATTTATAAGCATACATATTACGACGAGGTTGGCTTACTTAATATTTTTTACTTCGTCCGTTTATCCATACCTCAATATAATTTAACAATGGCTTAACCAATTTAATTATATTTTCTGACCATTAATAAAAATACGAACCGAATGTTATTTTATAGGTTACAGTTCATATAAATACTTCTTACTGGTCTTATTAGTTTTTAGTCTTGTATAATATGGTCAATGTTCTTTTCATGTACTATTTTGAAGTATATAATGTGAATACACTGGTTTAATTCTTACACAAGTATAGAAAATATTTAACTTGTGTATGGAGGCATTTATTAACTTCAAAGTCTATACATATGTATATTGCTCATTTATTGTTCCATTGCTGGACAGTAGAGTCCTCTGAGAATGAGAGGAGAGATGCTGCCCAAGTGCCGATTGGCGGACTTGTCTCGCCTTAGAAAATAATCTTTCATTCAAAGTTTTGCAGATTTTCTCACGATATTATCTTTCACCGTAATAGCAAGTGATGTGTAATTTTAAAACCCACTTTTTTGGAAAGTGGTGCGCACCCTGGTTTTGAACCCAAGACCACAGGACTGTGAGGCTGAATTTCAAATCACTAGGCTATCCCTAGTATGTTTGGTATATACCTATACTTATGCATTGCTTTAATGTAATTAAGAATCACGCGCGGAAATCTACTGTATAACGGAACTTGGATCACCCTTTGTTTTGTATTGTAAAACATTAATAATGTTTCAGGCTCGCCGACGGAGAGTTGACGTATATTTAATTAAGGCAGGTAAATAATATAGCAATATTTGGCAATAAAATAACCGCGTAACTGACTTTACGAAGTAATAAAATACGCACGGTGTTGTTTAATACTCGGCCGCTCGTAATGAATTAAAATACTTTTGGGCGGCGGTCGTTCAGGAAAAGTTGATGTGCTTAAACAAATGCCTGCCCGCAACAGGACCCAGTAATCATATATTTAATGGTTCCTATAATGGCCTCGTAAAGTAGTAACAGCCACGAGCCTCCCCATAAATACTAAACTTCCTTTTAACGTTTGGAACTTTTAATTTTTTCCAACCCCGTACCCAAATTAAATGTTTAATACTTTAACCGTTTTATACTTAACCGACGCTAAGCAAAATTAAAACTGTAAAATATTGTGTCCACACAGTTATCAATGGAAAACACAAACAATTTCTTATCAGTCACTATATTTCGTACACGCATTTTTATTTACTTATTCAAAATAACTGATCATTGTAACGAAAATCAAAGGTAATAAATTTAATACGAATATAATTTCCTTTTTTATGTGACACAAAATTAACTGGGACTCACTGATTAATGGAGTTAAGCCGGGTTTTAACAGACAATAGGCGACAGCAGGTGAGGTTACAGGATAAATGGATTAACGGTCATTTCCTACCCGGCCGGTGTCGACTGTCTGCCTAATCAAACCCACATTGTGGCGAATGCACAAATGATGTAACTGTCGACGCCTGTATCCACTGGGCCGTGCTTTTATCACCTAAAATAATAAAAGCTGTAATTAACGCTTTTGATTGCGGTCACCTGAAAAAGGCGTGAGCGGATGAAAAATTTCTATAATATATAAAGCTTTTTAGGATCGATAAAACTCTTTCAACCCACATTAACGCAGTTAATAATAGTCATAGCCGCACATTTGGTACACTTTAAATTAGGTTCATGAAAATTTTCAGTAAAATGAATGTATTTCAAATTAACTATGTAGAATAGATTTCAAAATACATGTATAGTATTATGATTAGACTAATGTCGGAGCCTGGATCTGTGCCCGGTGTACGGCAATAGGCTCCACCACCTATTCCATGGAACGTAAACGTAACTGGTGACACGTGGGAGTGTACCACACTCCTCTGCCTACCCCTTCGGGCCTCACAGGCGTGGTGTTACGTTTTTATGATTAGAATACTTCAGCCACTCTTAAAAAGTTTCCAGACGTGCTATGTGATCTGAGCCTGATATTGTTACGCCTGAGAACCACTTAATTTTTTTATAAATTACTTGATTGTACGACGATGTTACATTTACCCGAAGTATCCTCAATGGCTTTTCCAGTAAGTGAGAGATCTTCGAATTGCTACGAGTAAAATGGGCGATAAAAAACTTTTACACGTCATCATTAACCCTTTTATCGTGTCATTGCTGGACATGTGTGACCTCTTAGAATAAGAGAGCTGAAGGGCCGAGTTTACCACGCTAGTCAATTTCAACTCAAACCTTTCACACACTTGTGATTAAAATGCAGAGAGTTCTAAGGCGTGCGCGCTTTCTTACAATGTTTACCTTTTCTCGTACATTCGTTTATATGAAATATTAAAACGAAAGAAATATTATAATAAATTTGGGTTCGCTTTTGTAAATTCATCATTTTAATTTTTTCATTAAGATGGCATTAAGATACATTGAGTTGGTTTAAGGGTATCCTTCGCGAAGTTAAACGAAAGCTGTCCAACAATATTTCATCAGTGTACTATTAAAACGAAGATATATACTACTACAATGTAAGTCATTCGTTATTATTTTTTGTATATATTTATATTTATTTGTATTTTATTTTTTATTTTTTTTATATGGCCGATAAATCTATCTAAGATTCTTGAAAACATCTGTGAAACCTTCCTATACGTTATTATGAAAATCTGACGAATGGCTTAAGAATAACTATTCTCCTTAAATAACCACCTTTACTCGTTTAATTTTAAATGACGCTCCAAGAGGATATTTAGTTCGAGATGGTTTCTCATCATGTAGAACAACTTTGGATAGATGCGGTGCTAACCGTGATATCCAGAAACAAAGGATAAACGTAGTCGTACGTAGCCAGTATACGAACGTTAAGCCGTAATATTACAGTAAATTGACTTGACAAATATGTATTTCTACTCAAAAACATCAGCCTATCTCAGTCCACTGTTGGACATAGGCCACCCCTAAAGAGCTACATCACCCCTGTCCTCGGCTTGTCGCATCCAGCTTCTGTATTCCTACTCGTATATTATAAATTTAAATATATTACAATATCTATATAACATTTTGACGTAGTATTTCTATCATCAATTTCAACAATATAGGCATTACAGAGTTAGGACTGGTTCAGATATTTTTTTTTCTTTTTTTAACCCATTAGTATTGAGAGAGTAACCCATATTGAGAGGGTTAAGGTCATAGTCTGCCACGCTGGTCAAATGCGGGTTGGCAGACTTCACACACCTTAGAATATATTTTTTTT
>DWMG01002148.1:0-13730 GCA_018244855.1 Elbella merops | reverse complement strand
TGAAAGCTCACGATAATAACCCTTAGGTGATAGGAGCTACTCGTATTCGGCGAGATAATACTTTAATCGATAAACGTCACCGGGTCGACTGGGAGAACTCATCTTAATATTAAATGTAACCAAACCACAGCCTTATCGAAATTTCGGTATGCAATTTGAAACGGATTCACTATTCGCAATTTAATACGCTTCTGGGATATTACGTCTTTGATATTCGAAAGGCATATGTAATGAGGGATCGCCTACTTATCCATAATAAATGTTTATCTATCAAACCGTAAAGCCAAATGTGTACGTTTTTTTTTTAAACCAATAAACAATTTTAATACTACTCGGTTACTAGAACAAGATATTTTTTGTACAAACGAGCAGGTTGTAGTCATTAGGGGTTGCTGCTATTCGCTAACATCTACATTGATTTTCGAACAGGAAGACAAGAATAGAAATACTGACTAAACTATCTCAATCAAATAGGTTAACTATGCTGACTGATAGGGGAGATAAAAGTATACGAAACCGGCGTGCATGAATGAGGAGAGTGATGAATGTGGAATAAGCACGACAGCCCTGTAAAGATAGAGATATTCCGCACTCGGTGCTCTCTGTTTATCTCGTAAGGGAACTGGCGTAATGATATAATAATTACTAAGCTAACATATAATTATATACATAGTATGTAACATATAGTATTTGTCAATTTGTCCACTTAGCATTGTCTTACCATTCATGTCAGAAGTCACGTGTCAAGAGCGTGACCCTGTAATAGTAAATATTCGTACGTTACTAAGAAGTACAGATAAACAAAAGACAGTTACATAAAGATAATGAATGTCCACATCTTGTAACCGTTACGATTAATCGCAAAAAACAGCCCGTAAGTCGTAACTTCTAGACGACCGCAAAAATTCTCCATAAACAAGAATTAATCTTCAGCAATTTTTTTCACTCAAGAGCATAAGTTGCAGACAAGTAATATTCCTTGGAGTATAACATTGCCTACACCTCGTACCTAATTATACTAATTACAGTTAGTTCGTACGATGTTCTATCTTAGCTTTTGTCTTAAAGTCATATGATATTTGAATTAGGATTTAATTTGTGTCTGACATTGGTCGGACTACGAGTACTAGCGTCCGGGCAGATTCATAAACAGATTACAATATTTTAAAATTAGACCTCATATGTTATGATATACGGAGCCGAGACGAGGACATTTACGGTGCGACTAGTCCACCAATTTAAGGTCGCCCAGCGAGCTATGGAAAGGGCTGTGCTCGGTGTCTCTCTGAAAGATCGCATCAGAAATGTGGCGATCCGACAGAGAACCAAAGTTATCGACATAGCCCAAAGCATTAGCAAGCTGAATTGGCAGTGGGCTGGTCATATTAGTCGCAGAACCGGTAGCCGCTGGATTAGACGTGTTCAGGAGCGGGAACCGCGACTTGGCAAACGTAGCGTAGGACGCCCTCCAGCTAGGTGGAGTGACGATATACACAAATTTATTTAAAAAGTTATTTGTTTTAAGTAAATTTAAATGACAAAACATTATATGTATTACTTTAATACAATGGAACATTAGGAAACTATTTTGAAAAAAATTTATGTTCGATATTTAAACATAACATATACGGCAGCAAATTTATTACAAATTTTATTACAAAAGGTCAATATTGCACATGAAGTTAACTTGATAGTGATTAATAATGTCTGTTATGACCAACTAAATGACTCTTCGATATAACAAAAATATATAATGTATTAAATTAGGAACGTGTTTTATGTAAAAATCTTCAGAATCGACAATTGGGTACTTAATTCAAAACCTTAATACAACCATAAAAGTTGAAACAAATAAATACATGTCTTAAATCATTTCAATAATATGATGTTTCCAAGTTTTCCTGATACGTTCGTCAGACGGAAAAGTTGCGAAAGTGCCCGCTAATTGTTTACTACCGTAGTGCTGGTATAAATAGTACCGATCTTCGTTCCGGACCGAAATACTTAAGATAATATTAAACACTCGGCCCTTGCCTTGATGTATAAAAAAGACAGCGCGAATGTTTTTATTTGACGGAACAAGGACGGAGATACGGCTTTTTGTATTTCGGCATGGCTAGAGTGTGATTGTCAACGGCTATCAGTCACGACAACTCGCGGCAACGACAAAAACCACCTTTATATCAGAACTGTGCAATGCTTTCACAGATTGCTTTGACAAAAAGTTTTTTCAACGTTTAAAAATGAACTTTATACACAAGTATAAATAATGCACGCTTTTTTTAATGTAGGTAATAATGAAAAGTATTCTATATTTTGACCTCGTAATAACCATTATTCTAATTTAAATTCTACCCTCTTCAAAAATTTTATTTTGCCCCAAGTTTTCCCCTGAAATTAATCATTGTACGTCATCTTTGACGTCAAATATTGAGCCTGTAACTGGAGCTCTACGGAGTTCATTTTTTGCATTATGAACAAAATCGGTTCCAAATATATACGTAAGAACATAAGCGAACTCCAAAATATTACATTATAATTGTTACTGGTATATTATTTACTTCTATTCAAATTATCATCATCATCATCACCCTGTCTCAAGTTACTGCTAGACATAGGTCAACCCTGAGCGGTGTCTGCACAGAAAACCACGCTGGGCGTGCGGGTTGGGGATCGTAGAACACAGCTTCTCGCATCGCCTACGCGGCTTTCTGTAAGCGGCTAGAGCATTTACCTGTGCTTAAGCCTAAGTTTTGTCGCCTCTTATGACACCCTCTTGTGACATCCCGTCATGAGGGCTGGATATATTTTAGCTCCACCCGACACGGATAACAATACAATGAACAAACAAGAAAACATGCTCAAATGAAAAAACATCATGTAAAGTAGTTACCGTTGCTTTATAATGTTCGTTCGCTGAAAAATTGTTTCAGACATAATTGAAATTACATTGTCGGTTGAAGTTTTCCGCATGATATGAATCTGAAATAATAATTACAAATATACCACTACGAGTACGTGGTAAGTATGAATTATTTCAGTATACAAAATGAGTCTTAATCGCGGTGAAATGTACATACTCGTTTATTATATGAGTGATAGGTAAGATATAAAACAATTTATTTTCAGACACACTCATAAGGGTAGTGATGCATAGGTATATTAAACCATATGTTTATACACACACAAATAAGTAATTGTTGCCAGTTATTATCGGTAGTCTTCAAAGATAATTTTAAAAATGTGACATACGAATAGACTTCTTACTTGTACGAGTATCTCCACTAGTAGGACGTAAAAGTGGTCGCAAGTGTGTCAATTTCGTTCTTCGATTAAATGTTTCAGACTAATAAGAAAGTTGGAAGCTGAATCTCCAGCAAAAAATTAGCTTAAAATAGCGAAGGAACGCCACAGGCTTAAAGCTGAAAATGTTTAAAACTTTCCGCAAACTATATGCACTCAACTTAGCTTTCAATATTAGGTACCTATGTATATTGCGGCGGAACTGAATCGCGTGTTTTGTTGACAACTTTTCTATTTCCATCAGCTGTTGTTAAAAACGTCATCACGCGGCCTGTCTTAACTACCAGCATTTCTTGACCATTATCCCACAAACATAAAGGTATTTTTAAATGCTCTATTATCTGCTCAGCGCGTAGATACTGTCCTACTTATCCATGACCCGTTCTAAGCGTAACAGACTCCTTTGCTACCTGCTTCTTAACTATGTGCATGTTTGCAATGGAAGTTCTATTAGGATTGTATATTTGTATTTATTTACTGAGTATAAAAGAACGCTAATAATTTGTATTATTCTTTTTTTTATGAACCACTAATATAAAAACAAGCACTCAATAATTGGTATCGGTTATTCCGTTTACATTGTTTCGATGTACATATATAATATTACGTTCGTCAGGCTCATATATTCTTCTTTCACTTCTTTCATTAATATTTAAAGAAGAAAATACAGAATTAACATTTCTTGACAGCCTCGATGGTCGAATGGTTGCTAGCGCGACTGCCGATCGGGAGGTCCTGGGTTCAAATCCTGGGTTGGGTATTAAAGGATTTTTCTAATTTAGACTTCTAGTAATGACTCGGATTCTGGATATGTGACTAGTGTATGGCGTTAGGCTCACCGCCCTTTTCATGAGACGTAAACGTAACTGGTGAAATGGGGGAGTATAGTATACTCCTCTGTCTACCTCTTCGGAGATTACAGGCGTGATGTTGTGTTTTTTACGTTTTAACATTTCTTATTCCGTGTATTACGTTGTGTTATTTAATATTAATACTATACACAAGAAACAAAATTGAATGAAGTTATATTGAATACTAAAATGAAAAAGATCGACAGTCATAATGGGATATTGCCAGATGCAATTTATTTCCCACCGGGCATTGCTTTCCGATACTCGCGGTGGTGCACGATTGCATTTAAAGTACGTTTGGAGAATACCACAGAACCACACAAATGGTCATTCGTGTCCATGTACGCCGACATATTTGTGTTTTAACCTACTTTTGGCATTTAACTAGCGAGGCGCACGCTCCACTCAAATATTCATATTTGTTTTGTGTTCATGATTACGTGTGTACCGTAGTTTTTTCGCTTTATATACATCCACATTATGTTTTTCATTGCACCATGTTATACCTAGCTAAATATAAAATCAAGCTATGATACGTACATTCGGAGTAATCCCATTAACCGCGCATGATTTAGAGAAATAGAGAAATCCGAATGTCATCAGTAAAACGGAAAAAAATGCATTTCTACGTTAGGTACTCGGCTTGATTTCCATCGATAGCAGCTGCATGGATATTGAAAATTCCACGACCTATATTCCAACCGTGACTTTAAAGACCGTGTTCCTTAGAAGTCAGCGAGCATCATATTTTTTCTGGTTGACAGTAAAATTGTTCACAGACTGTGTTCGCGCGATATTTTAAATCTTAATTTGAAAACAGATACCGTAAATGTTGTAATTATCAGATAACTGTACTTTTTTGCCAGACCTATATATAAAACATACATATATATTTACTTTTTTGTAGGCTTTTGTCATCCCATTTTAGTTTTAAGTTAAGTGGGTTACAAACAGATGACAGTTTGATATAAATTTTGACAGTAAAAATGTGAAAAAATTGTTCGTTCTAACCTTATAAATACAACAACATGTCCATATATATACATAAATCTATGTATATAAGTACCATGTATATCAAGATTCGACTACATACATCATATAGCCTTCAGTATCTCGTGTTTCGACAAGAACATACCAATTTAAAATGTAATGCAACTTCACTACAATCAACTTGGTACAAAGGAAACTTCTACACTATACAGACATATAAATTTAAACAATCCGTAATACGTAAGACCATTGAACTAACGAAGTTATTCAAAGCTTTGTTTAAAAACTGTTAACAACTTAATGTTGCGCAGAGTTAAGAGTTAGATATACTAAATATTCTGACAGAAAGAGAAAGAGTTGTTAACAAATTGTTGACATAAAGGTTTCTCTACTCGTATACACACCGTATTTCGGTCCCGTTTATAGAACTGTGTGCTACAGTTTATGTACGTAGGTACCTGTTTCTTTGTGCCCAGTCGCATTCAACTGAAATAATGAAGCGGCAACAAGAATATTCCTCTGTGAACCGTAATTGCTTCGGGAACTTCAGCGATTCTAATTTTTCAATTATGTGTATACGAGTAGGTATATACTTCCGATTTATTAGACCTTAACTAAGAAAGAGGTTTGAAACGAGATCTAACATTGTGCACAAGTATTTCATAATTATCTTTTAAATGTTCTTCGTTGTTGTGAGGGTATCTAGAGAATGGCTATGTTTGAGAAACGCAGAGATATAAAAGGACAATTTAAAAGCTTATTTCGTTATACGCTTTTTAAAGGAGCATACTATTATATAATTAACAATTAGAAAGCTGTGAATGTATTCAAGAATACTATCACAACTTACATTTTCTATTTTACCACTATGTACAATATAATATTTTTTATATAGCACCAAGAACTAGAAATTTTTCTTTGCGCACCTCTCCCAACACATTTAGTCTTACACTTCATAGCTAGAGTGAGGTTACACTTTGTAGATCCGATTACAAGCGCCTTGCACTTAACGTCTTGAGATCTTATTCAGCTCATACTTCTAAAAATTATACGAAAGACTTGGCTTTTTTACAAGATATATTGATGAAAATCGACTAGCTCGTCATTTAATGGGTTTAGTTAACCTCCTGGAGAAGCCGGAGATCTTAGATTCGAATCCCTCACATGACAAATATTTATGTGTTGAGCATAACTATGTGGCATGTACATCATTATCAGCCTTTGGATGTCCACTGGTGGACATAGACTTACCCTAATCGGTGTCACTTCAACCGGGCCTGGGCCTTCCGAATCCAGGAGCTAGTTTTTACATGACCTAATAAAAACACGTGCGACCTAATCTAACTTAACTGGATATTCGTTTCATTGTGGCCAACCCACTTTATTTTAAATATAAACATGAAGGTTGCGTAGAACACAGCAGTAGTGAGAGAAATCCTTTGTGATATTTGAAATGCCAAATTACCTTTCAGTTCCAAGCTATATATTACATAAATGATTAAATTGGTATAGGTAATAAAAGAAAATATAATTGGGACTGTGTTAAAAAATAGAATAAAACTGTTAAATATGATAACATTACAATGCTTTAAATTCATTGGATAACAAATTTTATTTAAGTGTTTTTTATAATATCAATATTTTTGAAATGACAATATAGGACATTAATGGGGGATAAGTAACGAAGTGATCTGGTGGAATGTGGTATTGGTCCATCAGTAAAACGCAAATTGATCGAAAGTGCACGGGTAGAAAATTTGGTCAAATTTAGTATGGGAAATTCATAAGCAAAGTGTTATTAATAATTCGATTAAGAGTCTAAACCATTCAATATGATCAAAGGAAATTAATAAAATACCCTGCACGTTAAATGAACAAGGAAAAAGGTATATTCATTTATGTAATAATGTACGGAATTTTCTAAATGTAAGATAGCTATTTAATTTCAAGCTTATTTCCGGTTAGATCGGGGACGGATATCGCGGTAAGTAAATTTTCCTTCCAGGAATTGGGGAACTCGGATTGATACGGATTTTAAATTTGATGAAATATATGAAATTACTTTATTAAGTTCACTACTTTCATGTAATGTTACATATAAATTATTCTTCAAGTTAATGTTGACATAATGAATAGACAATAAAGAAAAGTTTATTTTGTAGGCATTCAATCTATACTCATGTTTAGCAATTTATAACTTTAGAAGGATATCTTTATATCAGTAGAAACTCTCGCCCTAAATGGGTTGAACGAGTTAAAATTGATAGATGGTTCAATTCCCTTTCTGATCGATCGGTCCTTGACAATCTATTGATAGAATTGCAGGATAGATGAGATACTATTCCTCGGGGGTTTTTATTTCCTTCCTATCGTGTGAAAATGCAATTTTCTATAAAGAATATGGACAAAATTCAGCTTAATAAGTACTTCGTAATGAAGAAAGAAAATTATTGAAATGTTTCTGCAATACCTTACCTGATTTATATTACGGACAATATTAAATTTTTCTTCAATTTAGGAGATTGAAAAATGGAAGAGAGAACCCTTAACATTCTTGTTCCGTGATTTCTGGACTTGCTTAGAAAGAGAAGCACAACGTAAGTAACATATGGGCACCTGACGCCGTCTTGGTATATACATATGTACTCGTATATACTTCGCAAATATTAGTGATCATTTTCGTCTTCTCGACATTGTCCCCTTTGAGTAAATCATGTTAGCATCAGCGTACCAAACAATACTGAAGTCTAATGACCCGCATATTTTATCGACCTGTCACAAAGGTAGGCCCGACTGTGTCACGGGGTAGGAAGGTGCACTGTAATAGAATAGTGTGTTCCTAATTATTGCACGAGGTAAGGTGTTAAAGGCATTGATATTTTACAAGGGCGCGTTGTATGCAAATGTCGTAAACATCTATATTACAATCGTTCTACGAATTGTCCATTACAAAAATAAGGAAGTAGTAGTAGTAAATAAATTTGTAAGTAGTGACATACCCATAGGGTCCATTTCACTTTTTTAAGTTGTATAATAGGCACATGGACGTATCAGGCTACAATCAATCAGACCATATAGGACCAAATCCAATAATGGACGAACCGCCAATCGGTAGACAGGGCGTTCTTAAGTTTAGATTTATTTATATGTCATATAATCAATTAAAATGTTAAAATGTTTTTTTCATTCTGTACTGTATTATTCCCTTCTAGAAGTACCAAGGCAACAGTTTCCGAAAGTATATTAGATATTAGAGATAGCTACTATAACATTTGTATGTTATATTGTAGTACTCCGTTTTCTCCTATTCGGAGGCAATTTCAAATAATAATAGCAAATCCTCTTTCCTTACTAGATGAATCCTATAAAACGACTTCCCAATTCCAATTCGTGTTTTTAAATTTTTCCTAAAGTGGGTTAGACAAAGAAAATTTGACAGATGCTCCCGGTGGATTCAACTGTATAGTCGAGATTTCCGGATAAATGTAGGCTCTCTCCAGAGCCCCGTCTCTATCAATTGTCTGTTCTCTTGAGATAAAAGGGGAAGTTCAGTAATATTTTATGATTGGTACTACTCCCAGCGAGAAACCTTTTGATGCATTAAAGAATCGTATCAAAGTTTGCTTACTACTAGACATTTTTCCATTAATTTCGCTGGAGCCTATCGTCACTATCGCCATCAACCATTTTATCATTCAACCGCTGACCACGTGTGTGGATTGACAGGCTTCTCATGCTTCAAAGAACATTAGGAAAACTCTAAATGATGCAGGTTTCCTCACGATATTCTCGTTCAACTTTACAGCAAATGATATTTAACTTAAAACTCACATATTTTTCTGAAGAAAGGGATAGGTAGGACAATTTCAATAGGCTATACTATTGAAGTTTTCAATCAATATCAGATAGGTACGAAGTTCTGACGGAGCATAGTCATTAATTTCTAATTGAGTTGTAGATTGGGTAAGTTGAAACGGCTCGTCTCAGTGCAGCTGACTGCTACCATCTCCTAAATGAAACATCCAACACTGAACTCTGCTGATGACATCATATATAACTGCAGTTGTAGTTTTCAGGTAATTGGACCTCTTTTGGTTGATTTTATTATCAATTATAACGTGAGAGTTATATCAATGTAAAAATAATTTTATCGGTAGTTCTCTCACGTTTTTATAAACGAACCTCAAAACCGGAAATGTTTCAATTAAATATAGAGATAGATTCAACCTTTGGGAGAAGCTTAAGCTATTTATTTTTCGCAATATATTTTTCTTTTTTTATGACTGCCTCGTTCGTCGAGTGGTTGCGAGCACGACTGCCGATTGGGGGGTCGTGAGTTCAAATCCCCAGACGGGAACCTTCCTTTGATTTTGAACCTTTAATTGATTTATAAACAAATAATAAACTCTATTTGTTTCATAAATACTTCATCTTTTTTAAATCGAACTGATACAAATAGAGCACTGTACGTACTATATCTACGCACGTAAAATATCCTTAAATTGGCTCACGTAGACCAAGTTTCGACTTCTTTGTATGTAGTATCAGATAAAAATCAAAGGTAAACGTTCAGTATTATATCAAAAAAGGTCGAATTGCTCGGTCCTCTTTTAATACTGTTAAAGCTATGTAAGGTATAAAAAGGCTTCTATTTTAGATTAGAGCGTAACCGAAGAACTCCGCGGAGAATGCTTGCAAAACTCTCTTAAGGAATGTCGCGAATACAAGTATGTACCTCGACCTTTTGATGTGATCTATACAGAAATACGTATAGATTGATCGTGGTTTACAGTATTACAGCGCAACTTAGAAAAGGCCTACGTCCAGCAATCGGACAATAGAGGATATTTACAATCTGAGAGTAACAGAAAAGTAGAGATCATGTACGATGAGAAATGCAATTCAATACGAGTAAGTGAGATGCTCTCGATTGTGTTCGCTGACGCTACACCGCCACCTGAGCCGCGTGTTTCATCTGATCTATGCACAAAAGCTGAACTCGACAGACCATCCAATATCCCCAAGTCACATCAATATTATCCAGTCTGAATAAACATAAATATTTTAGCATAATTACGTAATTGACGTTGTTTATTGAGTTCTATTTTTATTTTGAATCATAAAGAGATTGTCAGTCGCGTATTAAATGTGATTGTTAAGGATGTCAAATGAAAGTATTAGTATTATACATTACTTACTCGTATATACAGTATACTTATATACATATTCTAAGGATCTGCCGACCTGGATCTAATGACCTGGGCCTCTTTGTTCGGCGAGTGGCGAGATGGTAGTAACGCGTTAGTACCATCGCACCACTCGTCCAACAATGAGAATCTCCAACAATTGAACTAGCGACGCTTATGCACAGTCCAGTTCGTACACCCGTGTCGATTGTACGTGTACAATGTGGAACGAGTCTCCTTCTGAGGTCCTTTCGAAGCACTGCGACTCTTCAGAAAATATGCAGAAAGATATTCTCTTCAAACCTTATATGCATATGCAACTCCTCTGATTTAGTTCATATTCGCACAATTAGAAATAGTTTACAGGCGCTCATTTACATTTTTCTAACATTACATTAAAAACGTCCATTAGTATTAGCTGCCATAGTTACGTCATTTATCTAGATACATTATTACTTTTAAATTAAGCAAAGGAAAACAATAGCACAACAGATGGTATGAATACTCGTAAACTTATTTATTCAGGTAAACAATCTCTGAAATTATTCAATAAAAGAGTGAATAGTCGCTTTATAAGCCACTGTGATACATCCTACGCAGCATGTAGCTTACTATCAGTTGAACTTGCAGCTTAACGCGAGCTTATTGCTAATTTAAAAAAAAGCAAACTCATCTATTACAATTGTAATTATATATCTGGAAATATCCATAACGTTTGGAAGAAAAAAATTTTGAAACATTGTGAGCCTAATCTAAATTTACCTAATCAAAAATTTTAAAAAGGACTTAACGTATATTTTTTTACAATGGAACTAAGACTGGCCTATTTAGAAGCGTTACATATAAATGTAGGTACCTAATTATATCATAAAGAACATAACAGATATTTCAAGGTCCGCTGATTCGAGCGGTATAAATATAATATATATGTATGTATATGGCCTGTATAAACACTATATGACACCGATGTTTATGAACTCGGGTGTGACGCAAACATTATCCACGTGAGCCGGAAAATGAAACTTATTTTAAACGATGTTACACGACACAAGCGACACGGTAATATAGGACGGAAATTCTGCGAGGCACTGAGTGATTGTTGATTCTCTTTCAACGTCTAAATATAATCACTTTCAGTAAGGCGTTAAGTTCGAATTTGTGCATTTTTATTATAAGATTTCTATAATAATTACCATCGAATATTTAATGTTACGTTCTGTTATAATAATGCTAACAAAAAAATGTAACATCACGTCTGCAATCCGCGAAGGGGAAGGCAGAGGAGTGTAATGCACTTCCACGATTCATCATTTTCGTTTATGTCTCACAATGGAATAGGTGGTGATCCTATTGGCTGACACCGGCCACAGATCTAATACAGACTAATATTTTTTTTATACTAAGAAGCCAGAATAATTTTAATTGTTAAGGTTATAAGATAATAATAATAATATTTGTAATAATATTAATAATAATATTAACGACTCAACTCATTGATAAGTAAAATTTTATTTAATTGTTAAATTAAGTTAATGTATGCAAAATTTATTCTTTAATATTAATGTATAAATATGTATAATTCAGGATAATTATAATAATAATGTAATTTTAATGTATTATCATGTAATTTGAATAATTATAATTTAAACTATTTAATCTGATGCACTGTAACTTAATGAAGCATACAAACTTAATGATGCATACAAACCTATAATTGAGGTGACACTTGTCCTTAATTAATTATGTTAATTTTGTGAATGTTTAGTGTATACCTTGTTGGTCCAATAAATAAATAAATAAAATAAATAAATAAAATAAATAAATAACTTGCCGTTAAGTATGCGTTCAACAATCTCTACAATAAAAATTTCATCTTTTTACATAAAAAAAAAAATAACCAAATCAGCTGAGTCAAGTACTGCCTATTTCTTTCTCCATTTCTTGAATCAACTCCTTCCTTTGTTTTTTGACAATGTATTGCCGTTCTGTTGTCTCAGCTGTTCATTTTCTTCCATGTGGTTGACAAGCAAATATTGAATGAATGCAGCCTGCTTTCATGCGTATCTGTGAGACCAATCCCATCAGGTGATACTGCATATAGTTTTCCATATGGTAACTGAAATTTAAATAAAACATATAAAACATAAGTGTAAGTGTAAGGGGTGGAAGGGATTCCAACCACCATCTCAGGAGCCCAAGCCAACCTCACCTGCACGTGGTGAACCCTGCTATAATTTACGAGGCTCTGGCGACCGGCTGATTGCGGTATAGCACAGCCTAAATAGGCACGGCTAAATGCCCTGGCCGCCGACGGGCAGCAACGTCGGCGCTGCAAAAAGCTGTGCCCTGCGATGTCTAACCCGCATGCCCAGCGTGGAGATTACGGGCATGAACCCCGCTCTTTTGGGGGAGGCCTATGTCCAGTAGTGGACTGAGATAGGCCGATGATGATGATGATGATGATATAAAACATAGGAAAAGAAGGAAAGGCGATCCTAACTTCAAAATGTGTGTTTTTAATAAGTTTAAATATCGAACAGCTTTATAATGGTTTAGAAACTATGCGGTATCTATAAATATAAGTAAATACTTACGTCAATGTGATCGTCACAGAAATAAAGCTGAGTATTGGGAAATATTCCTTTTAAATCACCTCTTGCACGTTTAAGTCACTTATTTCTTATTGTTTTATTATAAGTAACGAATATAAATAACTTGTCCGGACTTTTTATAGTCGTATTATTAGTACACAGAGGCACTGCGCATCACCTATACGGTCTCGGACTCATATTTTGCAACTTATAAAACACACTTGGGGCCAAACGTACTTGGGAACGTAGCGTTCAATGTTTACATCAAACTGGTCGACCGTGACGTCATAAGCGACGCCATGATACTTTGAAGCGTTTTGCCGTAAATAAAAAAATTTGAAAAAAAAATGCAATTTTTACATTGTACATAATATTTACATTGCATATAATATTTATTTCTGAACATGAAAAAGCAGTTATTCAAAATTTGTCGTCATGCCTATTCACTGATACTATATAGTACCAACGTAACAAATGTTGAGATTCACTCACGTAACAACAAGAAGTATAGTCCCCGGCAAGTAAGTTGAACCAAAATGGCGGTCGTCTGCGCCGGTAAAATTTTGAAGAAAAGTGTTAGACAGGTGTAAATAAATAATAAAATCCAAAAGGTAAAGTGATTTCGTCGTATTCAAATGTATATTTCTATGAATTGTAAATGTGAGGTGATATAAGGAAATTTAATTAAATGGAAAACAATAGTAATATATTATAGGATTTTCTTTCAGATTTATTCCTTGAATAACAGCGGCGTGAGAAGTGTTCGTTAGGTATTAGATAAAATAGTTAAAGAATGACTTTAACCCTGT
>DWMG01002147.1:0-13730 GCA_018244855.1 Elbella merops | reverse complement strand
ATTGCCATGCATCGGGCACGTATCCAGACTCCGAACCACTACTAGAAAATCTAAATTAGAGAATTTTTGTAGTGTTCGACCCAGGAGTCGAACCCGGGACCTCCCGATCGGCAGTCGCACTTGCAATCAACACGATCAACGAGTCATTCAAATGACAAATTAACATTATGAAATTCTATTTTAGCGTGTTGAAGTACTATCTTCGAGAGCTAAAAGCCATTCTTACGGACCCTGATTTTCCTTAGTAAAGTACATTTCATATCTCAGTTATATTTCCTATTGTTAATAAGAACGATTATATAAATCACGTGCATTAACACGTAAAATCAAATATTCTTCTGTCAGAGAAAAGACATATAAAAAGCGTAGGTGAGACGCTAGGGTGTTTATTAATTTTAAGCGCAATGCTAATCGTTTTCCAAGTAAAATCTTCATGGCTGTGAAAAAAATGTATGTTTGCATAATTAATCCAAAAGAGAGACTCAGACAGACAAATAAAATATGACGTCGCAACGTTATATAGGTAAAGTGTACTTTCTAAACGGTCAGAGATATTGTCGAAACAGTAATCTTCATTAATTTGTTAGGCAATTACTTCTTCCGCTGTAGTTTAATGATATGTTTGGGTCGCTGGCCGCGCACGCTACCGTACGCCTCCAAAATAGTTGTCAGCTACGCCCTGACGAAACTAAGAAAAATTGACTATTTATTTTTATTTATTTAATAATGATTTCCGCTCGTTATTCAACATACAAAGTAAAATCATTTACCTTTCCCTCTAAAATATATCAGCTCTCGGTAATTGAATCAAAATCGTGATTCAATTTAAGCATGAAATCAGCGGTTTTGTTATAAATTTACTCCACATAGTGGTACAATTTATGATAATAAGCTAGAAAGTTACCTAATTTTACAGAATGTATAGTTTAATGGACATTATGTAACGTTATTTGTTGAAAATAGAACTGAACATTGTCAAATGAGGTTACTTTTAAATTATAAGTAAGTAATATTTGCTTCTTGTGGGTTGACAAATGCAGCGGTGACTGCATTTTTTGCAATTTGCATTGAAATGCTATTGCCATATTGCACTGGATTGCAATATTGCATTTTGCCAATACCTTTATCAAGTTATTAGCGGTACTCCTGGCAGAATAGAAAGTCATTTGGTTTTTACATTTTAATAGAGTCAGAAATATATTTTTATGTGATGAGTACAGAGCTGACCAAGTATTCGAAGTTAGTAAATCATTTTGCAGTTTAACCTGTTCTGCAGTCGGCTCGCTGTGATGCAACCAGCACCGGCCTACACTCGCTCGCTTTATGTAAATTTATCATCCAAGATCTACAAGTTACTCGCTCGCCGTATACACCCCGGTACTAGAACATAGCCGCGCAAATATTGGCTCGGTTTGGATTAGGTACAGCGCTTCTTGTGAATAACCATGGCTACTCATGAGTACGTAACCATTGCATTATATGTATGAGCTGTGTACTTGACTATGATCATTCATGAATTATATGGTTTTCTTTTTATTTAAATGTATTCTTTTTATTAATATATATACTTGTTATATATATGCCTGATATGCAATTATTCAATCAGTTTTCGATTGTTCGATATATTGCTGTACTGTATGCTGCGTTTGTAGAAAATTTTATATTATCTATTCCGAAGTTCAAGACCGTAGTCGAATGTGTAACGGAATTGACTCGCTGACGAAAGGCGCCATGAATTATGCATTCATATGTTCTTCTATGATTGAATCTATCGTGACCGATAACCATGAAAATAAAGGCTGTTAGGCAACAATATGAAAACTAAAGAAATACAGCATGAGCAGACTGTAAAAAGTAATAAATGCGTTCTGAAAACAAAAGTACAAATATTGTGTTTTATGAAGCAATTGTTTTTGGCAACAATAAGCTATAACTAGATCTACGGGATATATGCCTACAGATCGATTTATTCATGAATTACTGCGGTATTACTGCTATCGCTCCATCCAGATCACGGGTGCAACGTGACTTATGGGTAATAACAAAGGTACTTGAAAGGCAACATTTTCAATCGTAACGATAACTTCGCGCAATACAACATTTATTCATCTGCTACACCACGAGAGAGATACGAATGCCAGTAGATGATCGTTACCACACATCCGCCGCGCGACCCGCTAGCTAAACGTTAAAAATCGTAAGAGGCTTCCGTTCCGCACACGACATTTCAATTTGTACGAGTACACGCGTTTCAAGAACGAATCGGTAGCCGCTTTTTGTGAACATGGTGCTTAATTTGCTTTGCTCTAAAAACGGAACGGTTTTCTAACTTTCCTTAATGTCGATACAACTAAGACAAGGAGGCACTTTGCGTGGAACTGTCACGCGAGTTAAAATTCTCACCTGATTAGTAAATAAAAGATTTCGCATAATTATGCGGCGATGAGCCGGTCAGAGCTTTGTTAATAGGTGTTAATTTCTTATACCCTTCGTCCTATATTCATGGTATACTCATATACCGTATAAAATAATATGTTAGCAGTAGAAGGTACAATTTCGTAATACTCCCTTACGGTCTGTTCAAGGGCAATTCCGTTTAAACTGTACCAAGTGGGTTTGTGCATCCTTAATGACCCATTAAGATTTGCGCGAGACATCGACTCATTTACGACACCCCGAAGTGCGCGCAAAGCGTTTCTGTTTTGAGTTTCTATTTCGAGTCGCTGGAGCGGCGCACACTCCCGTTTGTGATTAACAGTTTTTACAGAGACGATTGCTACATTTTATATAGGTACAAGCGCAAAACACTTTCCGCCCGTCCGTCGTTACGCACGACGGACACCCGATGTTGTTGCGCTCCGTATGGAGTTCGTTTTGTATTGTTTGTGATCTTTCTCGGAATATCCAACACCACGACTGAGACGAATCAGCTTTCCGATCCGCAATTAGAAGTTACACTCTGAATTCCTTGCAGATTTATAAAAATAATGGCAATGGAAGTATCCGTTAGATTACCCCGAAAATTATCTTTATATCCTTCTTTATAAATTTGATGTTTGTATCAAACGACCGTATTCAAGTGTCTTAAAGTAATAAATTATTTTTTTCCAAAGTTCTAAATGAGTAATGTGTAAATCTGAATTAAATTTAATAACATTGTCTGACACATCCAAATCAGTCAACCACTAACTGTTCGGGCCAATATTGTGGTCATAGGCGATAAGTAATTGTGTACGAGTCGGTTTTGTTTAAATGGAATTCCGTTTGTTGGTTATTGTGCCGGAAGTCCATTTTATATTGAAAGGACAAATAGGAAGCTATTATTTGATTGTTTAGTTCCCAATTTGGGTTCGTAAATAGGTAGCTACGTGGGCGAAATGTAGTCATCGTTAGTCAACGCTTGCATCAGTGTTTATGTTTACGATGACCTGAACTTGGCTTGTCGACGGCATACACATCGTTACTGTAAATAAAAAGAACCTTACGGTACCTAAATATTTAAACTAAACACGAATTTAATTAATTTACACTGCTTGCTAATTAATTTAAGCTCATATGTAGGTCTTCTGAAAAAAAGTGGATCGAGCATTTTTAAGCTGATTTTGCATTTGATTAATAATATCATATCATTTATTATTATTTATTTAAAGTAATAAAAGTGTCTTCCTAAATGGTAGGCATTCGTTAATCTAATTATTTAATTCTGTTTTAATTAAATAAAATCGTTTTGTTCTTTATTAGTCACGATCAAATCTGTAGCGTTATTTAGGCTTATCATAAGTCCAAAAGCCACGGTAAGTGGTGGGCGAATTTCTATAATTCGACACACGTAACCACCGGGTTTCACATGTAGTCTTTAAATTACAAACGGGTCCTCTTCGCGCGGTGCACGGCTCGGCGTGGGAAACATATCACAATTCGGAAAAAGTATATGAACATTACGCAAAACCAACACTTCCGATGTGTTGTGCATTATTAGTTTATTTTTTAATATTTATACGTTATGTACATATAGACAAATACCACTTACAGATTGTAGGTAAACTATCGCTCGGAAAAAGTTTTAACGAAATAGATCTGATACATACAATCCTAGGCAGTGTTCATGTTAAACGAATTGTGATGTTACAAAATACGAATAATTCACTAAATTCTTTTGATTTTTTTTTCCATTGTAACTATATTTTCATTTTTGTTATTGTTACCGAAGTTGTATAGATTATTATTTTTTTTAATTCTGTTGTAGAGACATCTTTTATTATTCTTATTCTTACCATAGCGATATGTAACCAAATTTTGTATACACATATACGTTAGGCTGGCAAGCGGACCCACAGTTTGATGGTAAATAATAGTAGGCAAGGATTTAAACGCTTATTTATACATGTCATTAAGTTTATGTTACAACTTAGTCAAGTCGTGCTTTTCATATAAACAGCTTTAAACGCTGTGTCTAAAGCAGATAAATCAATTTATCAGTTCATTATGGATTATTAAAGGACCGTATTTTAATAATAGTCGTGAATAAGCAGGCATTGTAGTATATTTTTGTTATTATTCAACCACAGGGTAATTTTTCAAATGAAAACATTACGACTTTTTAAAATTGGAAGATAATATGGTCTTTAAGTATTTGCTTCGAAATTCCTAATGACTGTATTGGTAATTACCAAAAAATGCAATATGTCCTACACTGTCAATAGAGTTGAGGCACCAGTCAATGTATGGGGTACCTGATATTGCACAAGTTGGTTAAAGGTCACCCCGAGCTATGGTATGGCATTATTCAATGGACCTATCTATAAATCTTCAATTACGCGCCTAATATATTTCACACAATACATCTCCTTACTTCTTCATTGCTGGAGAGTCATTCGAAAAACGATTAATAATATGCGTTACATGGCCAATATAATCACTTATGTAACGCGCAGTATGTGACCCCGTCCATAGCTTAGCGCCATATAGTGATTATAAAAACAACACAAAACGACATATCACACGAATATGGATATTTCGAATACATTTAGAAGCGACACTTCAATGATTTCACTAGCCGTTTCTAGTCGAGAAGCACGAGACGGTGCCGAGATATAGTTACGTTTGTAAATCAATACTATTTCAATGTAAACCGAGGATATTTAGCTGTATACAGTCTCGCTGACCGCACATTCGCTGAACCGCAATACATTTGCACTCTAAAGGGCTCATTGTTTGTATGATATTTTATAAAACATCGCCGGACGCGCGCCGACCATTTCTGTACACTTTGCATTGCAATGCGCATGCCACTTTATCAATTACAGTATCCATGACACCGCTTCCCGTGTACTCAAACTAGCCACTTGATTCTTATATCCTGCACCAGTATCATCATAATAATGACGTCACCCTCGTCGACCTTGCAGAGGGCTAGACACTCCACATATGTATTGAACCCGCTCTCCTGATTCAGTGTTGACACCCACATGTTTTGTATTGTTGTTTTTAATTATTCGTGTTATCTTTCATGTATTTTGTGTTCCCGAATGAGGAATCTTTCGGGAATATCTTAGACAGTGAACTGCGACGTTTATTGTCACAAAGAAGATTACGTCACTTAAATGTTAGAAACGCATTGGCTGCCGAAAATCAAGTTACTTATTCAGATTTATTTACCTATGCTACTTTACAATGTTTTACTGTTTTCTTGTTGTTTTAATTGCAATAATACATTTCATAGAGGCACAAAAGTGATGGTTAGTATTTAAAAAATAATATGAACAGGGATAGCTCCTCATTGGATCATCGCAAAAAAATCATCTATGTGGTATTGTGCCTGAGTTGTGTTCGCAACAGGTTTCGCTTACAGCATGGATTCACTGTTAATTACGATTGCCATTCCCTAGTAACACGGAACCCACCTGAAATCCGCTGATTGAAACACTGACGGTTTGTGGGCACTGTTCACAAGCACTTTTCACTGATTGTGAGTGTAGTTCACAATTGGTTTGCACTGGTGCACGGCCGCGCCTCTCGGGCTCGTGGTCAAAGTGAGGCGGCGCGCGCGCTGGCTGTGCGAGGCGATCATTATTGCTGATCCTGCGCCACTCGCGCCCGCTGTCGCTACTCTGTACAGTTCGTCTTAGCCGCTCGAGAAAACACTTCCAAACGAAGCTTACATTATATTCGTTCAAGGAATTTGCTATGGGCCTTAGTTACATTTATAAATGATGAATGGAAATTTCGAAAACACAATTCTCTAACAATGCAATCAAGATGCAAAGTTTAATGTGATAGTCGTTTCTCAATTATACTTCATACATTTATTAGACATTTATTTGGCTAAAATAAAGGTGAAGTTCATTGCGGAAGTTGTATCTCGATTGTATTATCAATCCAATTACATAGGTGCGTGAAATAATTGATATTTCTTTTTTTAAAGTCAGATATCTACTAAAATAATAAAAATGGAGACCTTGCAGACTGTCATTTTGCATTTGGCGGTTCTTGCAGTGGGCGGAGCGGCTCTGTTTGTTCGTAGGCGTAACCCTCTACAACGTCTACGTCACAAGGCTAAATTCATCATAATGTCTGTCTGTCTAACAACACTCTTTGTTTGTAACTTGAGTTTTGCACCGCAAATGCGCTGTAATTCAGCCATCTAGTTATGTAGGATCCTATAAAAATAAGCCTTTAGTCCGCAAGTAAACATAGATAATTGGTTGTTTTCTAAATATTTTAAGTTCATTATAACGAGTACGTTAAGAGTCCACTTTCGATGAAATTACATTACTCGGCGGCAGCCATTAGGCGACGGTAGCGGTTTTAATGAAAGGGTCAGAACTGATACTAGCACACTTATGGTGGTTCGAGTAAATGTAAAGATATGTTTGGAGCGTAGATCTTGTTATGGTCAAATATATCAATATGAATGTTTAATTATTAGAAACTCTTGTAATCCATTATTGTGTACGCGTTTTTTTACCAAATTTTAATCTGCGTAAATAATAAATACCATCCTGCTTCATTGTAGATTGGAAGTGTGGTGAGATCAAGTCAGATGTGGAGGATTCCCAAGCTCCTTAAAAAACATTTTAAATAATTAAATATTGCTATTACACATGACGTCACACGGGGCTGACCAATAATGCCTGGGCTAGCCGAATCTAACGGGTTGTTCACGACAAATCAGCTGTTTGGTGCTAAAAAAGCTTAAATTACTTAGTTATTGATGAATTTTATGGTGTTTTATTAAAATTTCATACCCAAGAAAATGGCATCGACGATTCGAACTCGAGGTTTTAAAAAAAATATTACGCAGCGTCAAATTTTAAAAAAAATGTCCGTCTCTTAAATCGTAAGACTGATGTTTAAAACAGGTTATATACTCTTTCTACATACTCTTTCATTTTGTTTACTTGCTTGCTCTATTATTGTATTGAAAAATGTATTTTTTCCAGGTGAACAACGTGGATGAGGTTCTAGAGCGTCACAACGACTTCCTGGAGTCGTGCCTGGGAGACTGCATGCTCACCAGTCCGCAGCTGCTCAGAGCGGTCACCACTCTGTGCATGGTCTGCGTGCAGTTCTGCACCTTTATACAGGTAAAAAGCTATACTCAACAATTTTTTTTCAAAAATTTTGTGATTGTAAAAAATGTTTCTTTTTCAAAAGTATTATTAACAGTGAAGTGTACATAAGGTACTGACATAAATAAGTTGTATAATTCTTACAAAACTAGAAATTATGTGTATTTTTTCGTTTAGTAGGTACATAAGCAAAAGCGCACTATTATTGTATCATATAAAAACTTAGTCTGGCAAATCCTAGACGCAGGTTGAAATACTGAGCTTAGTATCTTGGCGTAAATTTTTTGGCTTTTGCTTTTGTGACTTTTATTAAAATTTAAATACCTTTAGTTAGATGAATAATAGTAATGAAATTTCGCTGTGACATGTACATACAATGGGCGCGACGCGGTTCGTTGCATGTAGTGGATAGTTTAATGAGAAACAATGCTAAATGAACCCGACGTTTACCAGAAGTTGGAGTTTATCAATTTCAGTGTTCGACAATAACTTTACGACTCGTATGTCAGTTTCGCGCCAAATTGTCATACAAACATGTGATCGCAAGAACTGAACCGCGCGGCGCCGCAAGTGGCTGTCAATAAAAAAAAAACAAATTAGAATTTTGATGTTCTTATTTTAATTTATTTCTATTATTCTACTTTTAAAAATAGCAATCTGTATTTAAAAATATTGTAGATGTTTTATCTCTTGTTTTCCTGTATTATCACGCTGATATTTTTTATTTTTAATGTTAATTTATTTTGTATTTTTAACGCTACCAATACACGTTAATTGGCAAAAGGAGATGCACAAGTACTTCGTGGACGCAGAACTTAACAGTATGCTTGGATCTACTTATGACAATACTGAGTATAGTCAGGTATTATACATAATGTATCGTAAATCAACATTTTGATATCACCAAAGCACCGACGTAATCCCATCACAGCATAATATGAGCACACGAGTAAATTCATTAAATATACGTTAATTATTGTTTTCAATAACTAAAACTAGTAGTTGCCATTTCAAAATCAGAGGCCGATGTAAATCACAACCATTTTTTTGATTCAGTAACTCTGTATCCATGTAATAGTAACTCTATATCCATATAATAAGCGATCACTGCGTATAAGTCGAGAAACAGGGTGAAAAAATTGAGTGTGAACACACAAAAAATTCCTAAATTGTAATTTTCTCGTAATGTTTCAAAATATGACTATAAACTCACCACATATCATATTTGTAATGAAAAATGCATCGTTTTTGTAATTTATAAACATAAAGTATGAACAACTTTTGGATTAAGTTCTACTGAGGTGCAATTAGAATTGTTATTTATTTTTAATATGTATAAATTCACATTTTTTTATTGTGACATTCAGATAAGAAATATGCCTTTATTTTATTGACCACTTCATAATTTCACTCTATATTTCAAAAGTATAAGTTTAAAAAGCTTCTTTCATATATTTTGCAAGGCACTACAAACGTTGACAAAGACCCGCTGACAGAATTTTGACTAACAATATACAATTTTTCACTTGTCACATTTGCAAAAATACCAGATGTTAAAAATATAATATGTTTCAATTGCACAATAATGCTTCCATGTAGTATTTGTGGATAAAAAAATTATTGACACACCTTGCTTTTTGTTTCATGACTTTTCTGTTGTAGAACTATACGGTGAGTTTATTTGTATGTGGGTAAAAGAGATCATTTTTAAATTTCATTAACGTTAACTAACTCTAAAATGTTTTTTGTGTGTATTCTCTTATATCTTAGTAGTATATATGTATTGAATCATTTGATGTCACATTTAAACTTATTTGTAAAGGAATGTCTTGCAATATTTATTTACATCTTTGATATTATATGTAAGTAAACAGAAGACAAAATGATGGAATATAATCCCAAGAAAATATTTGAAATTTTTATATGTCGACATATCTCGGTCCCAACATCAGCCCACAGCTGCAGTTGAAACCATTCACAAAACAATCAGTTGTATACGCTATGAAACCGAACAATAAACATTGAATGAACATGTACTTTGTAATAACTTACTATTCCAATTTGGGTACTTTTGACTTGTGTAGTGCATGGGCATTGTGAATTGTTAGTCGGTTGATACTTCTAATACCATCAGTGAATTACACATGAAGAAAAATTCCGATTTAATGTCAAGTGTTATTGTATTAGAATAGTTGGGAGGGAGGAAATATGTATTTACGTTATGATTTAGCTAGGGTAATATTTCAAAACATTCGTATTACGATTCAACACTACCTGTGGAAATGTAATCCAAAATTTTACGTACATACATATTTTAATGATACTTAATCATAGGGCTCTGGGTGTGGTGGAGCCGAAGCGAACAGTTCGGCCGACTCGTTCTCCAGGTCGGTGTCGCGATACGGGCTGCGTTTCACCGCTGCGCTACTGTCAGTGCTCGCCATCATCGAGCGAATGGCCAGGGACAACAACACCAACAAGCTGCTCAACATCTCTGCCAGGTACCATCAAAATATTTAAATATATGATCGCTTCATATACCCAATGTTTTGTGACATAATTGTGGCGAAACGGCAAAAACTGCGACGCTAACGCGGTAGTAGTAAGTTTATTGCATTTTGTGTGAGTGTCAAGTACCAGGCTAATATAATGTTCGTTGGGCAGGCTGAACTTCAACACGTACTACGTGAAGCAGCTCGAGAAGCTGTGCTCGGACGAGAAGCTGCTGGAGGCGGAAAAGAAGGCCGCGTCCTAGCGCCGAGCCGCGCGCGCGCGCGCCCCGCGCGTCACCGCCGTGTGACGTCACACGACACGCCGCGCGCCGCGCCCCGCTGCGCCCACGCGGCTATATACGAACATGACTATCACCGATGCGACTTTGCCCCAAAACTATGGAAGTAATCTCCAAATTTAGTATATGACATTCGACGTAATCATATATTTAGTGTGAATTTGAGGGTGTGGTACGTAGGATCTGTTACTTCCAGTAACATATCATAAACGAGACAATGCACTAAGCTATCATTTGTCTTTGGCGAAGTAATGGTTGTTACCACAGCTTTACGAAATTTAAATGTTTGATGAGTTAGTTCAGTGCAATGTCTTTTGGTATATGAATGATAGGTATTATGTAAGTGGTAGAAAATACAAGTATTAGGGATAAATCTCGAATTGTAACAAATACGACCAATACTCACAGCTAATAACAAACACTATAGTGTAGTTGCAGTAGCAACATTGTCGAGTAAACTTTCTGATGTCTGCACGTTATTAAGCACCGTACTAATTATGATATAATCAAGTACAAACTAATTCTAGCGAGTAGACAAATAATATTTTTTCTACACAATTAATAATATGATTAATATATTGGCACGTATAATGGTAAAGTTTTATAGTGTTCAAGAGAATTTGTCCGAAAACATTGCTATTTTTGATAGCCTGGTTGCAGTGTAAATAAAAATACCTTGTTTTAGATATTTGATATAGAGATAAATGTTTGATTACGTGTAATTTTAGGAAGCAAAGCGAAAGTACATAGCCATGAATTAAATAATAATGTATAGAGCTGTTGTAGTTTGTTGCCATAATGTTATCAATCAGATAATATGTGCATACATACATGAATTATGTGACATTACTTTTGAGTGCTAAATGTGTTGTGAAATGTAGATTTTCGATTCCCCGTATTTTGCAGTGGAACCCTATATCGTTTAATAAAATTTAACAACGTATTATTGTAATTAGCTTTTTATTAACCCCTTAACCGTTGGGGTCAGATTTCTCCACCAATTATTACCGTATAAATTTGCCCTGAGCCTTACATCTTCAATTATAGCCTTAGTACCAATAGATTAGTTGTTTAAAAAATATTTATTTACAAGGATTTCACCATAATAAACCATACAGTCCCACTCACATTACTTGCTACTCATAATTAAAAACCATAAAATCAGTTTGTACTTAAAATTTAATAGAGAAACTAAAAGTTTTCGACCTAGGTAAATGTATATGAACTGCAGAAATCAATGGTTCTGTCCAGAGTGATAATTTTGGAGACTATTTTATGGCTTCTATAATAAGAAGGCTTATCAATTACTAGAGCCTTCGTTAAAACTACAGCTCATACTGACACCCAGTTATTTATTAAGCTGTAGTCCATCCTATAATAATAAAACCAGGGACAAACGGCGGTAACAAGCGCAAATATGCATATGTTTTACTGGACAATCTTATTTGTCATAGGTATCTATTTATTGGTTTATGAACTGGGCGACGAAGGCACATCAAGTGAAATGTAACCAAGCGGTTAAAGGGTTAACAGTTAACTTTTTCATTTTTAATTACAAACATAACAGTTTTGTTACAGGTCGTTAAATACATACTTTATCATTAATTAAAGATGCACATTTTAATTGGTTAGGATTTATTTAAGTTTATTTCTGGGAGTATGATGATTTGATTGTTAAATTTGTTTATGATTTCTAATTTAAATTTCATAACAGTAATTATGTTATGAAAAAGAAAAAAATATTGATCGATTCAAGTACATATTAATTTACCTCTAAAATTAATGATTTAATTATGTTATATATTATATTGTATAATGTTTTCTCTTGTTTTGAAGCAACCATGACTAGAAATTTTTGCCCCAATTTATAACCGTTCTAGTTGTTTTAAATCTGTGTGACTTCCGACATTTGTATATTATATTAAACCTTGACATAATTTTAAGACAGAGTTTTTAGAGATGTCACAACTTAGCTAATAAACTTAAAATAATTTTCATTAATCTTGCTAAGGCCTCAACATTTTAAACTGAAGGCAAAATTATGTTGTAACGAAAAGGTAAAGGTTCTGAGGCAATCTTGTACTATTATTAACATAAGAAATAACCCTAGGAATTTGTTAATTATATACAAACTGTGAACTTGCCGCGAAGTCTATTATTTCTTGGGATATAACAGCGACAGTGCCAATGTTTTTCGTATAATTTAAATTCCTGTTTCCTTATTTTGTTTATTTTTATTTTAAATAAATCCACTGCTTAGATTTTCCTTGGGAATATATTTAATTATATGGCGATACCGTTCTTCTAGCAAACATGGTTATAAAATGAAACAATTGTTAAAACACTGAAAATTATGTATTTATTAGCCATCCACAAAGAATATGTCAGAATTGCAATTTATGTAATATTTTCTAAATAATATTTGTTATTTTGTAATAGTGAGTTGCTTCCTTAACATGTTTCTTTATATTATTGTTCCTAAATAGAGGTCACTAATTGTTTATTTTGTTGTCTACATGATTGACAATGAATTGTATTTGTCAATAAACTGATAAGAGGAGTTGAGCTTCCTTGATTAAAATAGAGATTGAAACTGATTAGAAAATTTCAATAATCTTTGGTTGTAGAAATGCAATATAGTTAAAATGCAATTTCGTCTTAGTTGTAGTTCCCCATGCCTCAAATATTATGTTAGTTTATTACATAAAGGTTACACAAATTTTATCATTTTATTACATACTATTTCTTAATAAATATCACAAATTTATAATTGTTTACTTACAAATCTTCCTAATGTTCTAACAGTTGTACTGCCTAGGTAATAGGAGTTTTTATTTTAATGGTGACAGAAATGTGAATAATGAATTATGTTGTAGAAATGTTTTTCTAGAAATAGGGAAAGCAATAAAAACAAATTCCATGACAATTATGCTATAATTTTATAACAGACTTAAAAACAATTTTACCTTGTATAACATTGAATTGGTTTTCGGTACATAAAGCACATCGGACTATAACAATAAATATATTGCGTAACATTGGAATATTCCCTACGTTAAGTTGCGTTAAAATAAAAAAAATAATTTTAATAAATACCTTCCGTTCAAACGATGACACAAAATGACTGGACGCATGCACAATCAAAACTTAATCATTAACGAAAAAGGAACTCATTTATAAAACGATACTCCAAAAGCAAATTCATAGCGATTAAGAATATCATTTATTTAAAGGACAATACTACTTTAATATCTAAGAACTACCTTCAACCGTGTTAACACGAAATCGAGAACGAAATGAAAATTCATTTATGTATCTCATTGCCAATGAAATAGTTTAATATGCTGGATGTAATCGTTCAGAGAGAG
>DWMG01002146.1:0-13732 GCA_018244855.1 Elbella merops | reverse complement strand
GTCGTACACGTTCATATGATAATTTTGACTTGGGTTCTTTTCTGGAAACCTCTCACATTTCAGTGGAATAAATATCAGCATTACGTAATTAAAATCGTGTCTATGTTATAAATGTTTTACGTATAATATAAAAAAATAAGCGACCAAATTTCTTTAACATCTGATAGAGAATTATATATTAGCCTGAAGCTATCTAAACGAAAATTAAAGAATAACAGCCTGGCCAGGTTACAGAATATCAGGATACAGAAGATCGAAATCCCGCGGCTTGTTTTGATTTGAAGGTTGGAAATAACGGCGCACGCTTAACTTATATAATGCCTAATGCTACGTCGGATACTTTTACCTCGTGGACCGGCAATGTTTACGTCAAATTTTATGTAATCAAAAATGTATAGTAGCTCAGATTGTCTGTTCATAAATAAACTTCTTTTGTAAAATGTGTATCGTTGGACACAAGCACATAATTTGTATTACAAATAATATAATTCTTTATTAAATAACATGACATACACAACATCAGACTTTTATTTCTCCGAAGGGCTAGGCAGGGGCGCGTAGTACGCCTAATCGTTTCATTCATCACGGTTATAAGCCTCACTATGAAATTAGGGGTGAGCCTAATGCCGTACACCGGGCATAAATACGGACTCCAAGATCTACTACTAATAATTAAACTCGTTTCGGGGATCGAACCCTTAACCTCGCGATCAGCAGTCGTGCTTGCAGCAACTCCACCAACACCTCCTCCTTATTAAAAATATATGTAATTATTTCACATTGACATCTTTGAGGTTATCACCTCCAGGCACAACGAGGCTCACAATGTAGGTTAATTAATACCTTCAGGTTGGTAATTTTGTAAATAATGCACTATCATGTTCGTCCAGCAATTTAGCTTTCCATTGTTGGGAAACTGATCTTCTTCGAGAAAATAAGTTTCTACTCGTAGTAAAACATTGAATACCTATCCATTGAAATACAGCACTGATACTACATTGTATTCACATTTATACTTTGAATATTACACTGTACTATATATTAGACTGTAAAACAAGATCTATCTTTTGTATGTAAGAGGTCCTAAAGAATCATTAGAATAGGACGGAATGTCAGTGCGTCTGCTATTGGTCTCAGGTAAGCACATTTTATATAAAACTAGTTATTGATGTATATGGATTTAATAAATCATTTAATTTGTGATTGTTTATAAAATTCCATAAGATTTTATGTACTGTTTCACAGGTTTGCTATTTACCCCGCAGCCAAATATTGGCTTTCACACCAGCACTAATCTATTGTTGTTGACTAGCTAATGTGATAATGACGTGTTTTTCTTAAAATGTACCAAGTGCACAATTTTTAGGTAATGTTCTATTTGGACAACGCCAGATTTAGTCTAGGAGTACAAGAGTGTAGTACGTCTGATGACCGTTGAAATACTATAAAGCAATGGTAATAGTATGAAATGATAATTAGAAGGGTTCGAAACCGGCGTATATGCATGAGACTATAAGAATCGGGACATTTGACACTCGGTGCTCTCTGCCTACCCCGTTAAGGGCTTAGCGTGATGATATAACAGACAATTATAATAATATTATAAACAGAACAAAGCAGCAAGGAATATCTAACTGGCACCAGTCAAAAGTGGCTGGTACCGGCTATGGACATCTGAAATGGACCTCGAACCGTAATTTAGGGATAGGACTGTTAGTCGTAGTTATTTTAGTTACTATCAATTCTTAATAAGAATGTTCGCTGCCAAGAAATTGTTCTTTTTGGCCTAGAGGTTGTTTCACGGTCTTTGTAAAATATAATATAGGTATACAGATTAAAGGTTTCACAATTTTATGATTACAATTTTTTTGTTTAATAGAGGACTCGAAAGAACATGGCGTTTCTAAGAAGCTCATTTTACCGTATAATTAGATACAAGATTATGTTTGACTTCAAAGCTAATGTTGTTTTTTGATAAAATACGGTTATCTAAAAACCTAAATGTAACACGAGTAACAGGCCTGATAAGGCTTATTTAGTTCAAGCTATTAATTATATCGTATCACATACATACATTGTTACAGTTACACTATATACCTAACTCTGGAGAAACCAATAGACATCACCAATTTAATATGAAAAATAAAAATGAAATGTGTGAAATTAAATTCGTATATGATGTGCGTACGCGGTCATTATTAAATGCGTTTGTAGTAATAATGAAATTGATTAGGTATATAATAAATTCCACACAATAAATTAACGCTACAATATAAAATAGTATGTACACGAATAATATTTGCATACTATAAAGCATAGTTTAATATAAATACAGTCGCTTTAAAAAGTTCTGCGCAAATTCTTAAAGGAAGAGTGGATAATCAAGGTTATGTTGAAGGTCCGCTCGCATATATTATTTACACAATTGCAATATGGCTTTTATTGATTTCATTCGTGTTAGTCAACAAATGGAAGATATATTTACCTGGTTACGTATAGTATCACGCATGGTACCGTTCGCGGCTCGACGTTTAAATACAAAACTGTTCAAGCGTTCCAAACAAGAATCAACACGCGACTGAGCTGAATGGTGGACTGGTGTTCGGAACGTAGTTTGGTTTGCGTCGTGGGTTGGTTCTCTCCCGCAGCGCAGTTTTTTCTCAAAATGACTTGTCCACTGAGAATTATATTAATATGTGGTGAATAAATAACGGTTGTAGACGAGCGTTGGACTCGGTGTCGTTGAAATATGCGAGTGACGCATGTGTCAGACGCGGCGCGCGCGCATCTCGCTCGATGACGCCGAACGGGGCGGGGGCGCGTTTGACACCATCTGTGCTCGATTGGCGGCCGATATCACAATTAAACTAATTGCAATCTTATAAATTCTCACATACGGTTCAGTTTAATATGTACATCAATGTTGTAAACGCAGAAATGAGTAAGCGACGAAAACTTCACCATTTTTGATTTAAAAAATCTGTTTTTGCACTTCTTTTCCGATCCGATGAATGAACTTTAAATTGTTCGAGAATAATACTACGGAACAAATACAATAAATCCAATTGGATTCTGTTTTGCATATTTAAATTCATTGAATTATATTTGAAATTATTTTGGAAACATTGCGGCAATGTATTGCAAATTAACGTTCATTATTGTTCATAAATTTTCACCAGAAACAATACTGGTGCAAACAAACTAAATGAGTCATTACTGGATGTAAAAATATTGCAACACAATACAGACGATACCATGTATCAAAGTCGTCGTTTGCCGCATAAAGACCACAAGGTAAACAAACGCATCTACAAGATGATTCTAAAAATTAAAATTTACTTCATTGTTGTTACCAGATTGAGTTGTACCTATAATCAATTAACTTATATATCTAAGGTTGCAAGCGCGACTGCCGATCGCGAGAGGCCCTGGGTTAAATCCCTCATCGTGTACTATTGGATTTTTCTAATTTAAAATTTCTAGTAGTGACTCCGGAGTCTGGAACTGTGCCCGGTATATGGCAATAGGCTTACCACCTATTCCACGGGACTTAATGGTAATTGGTGAAATGTGGGAGTGTACCTACTATGCTCTTCTGCCTACCTCTTCGGGGATTACAGGCGTGATATTACGTTATATCATATATGTATATTATTTTTATTTGGTGCAAATCTTTTAGTCGATGTTAGTGGAATCTGATGTAGGTATTCCTTATAACATGACGCCTATAGTTCCCCGAAGGGGCACTTGCCCCTTTTCGAATATTATTGAGGTTTTTTAGTGCTTCAGTTCAATTAATTAAATGTTTTTTTTAAAATATGAAACAAAGATAGTTCAACAATATTATTAGAATATAAGACGGATGATATAAATGAAATTATTTATAAATACCTCTTCATGTTGTGCCGCACTTCTGAGATAGCAGTCAGCGCGACGGGAAGTGCTTTAATTATATTTATGTAAAGAGAATTTCCTTTCTCGTAAATGTCTGTGAAAACAGAATTCCGATTATTATAGGTGTGTATTACCTCAGTGCCTTGTTAAAAAGCGGAGAAGAGTAGTTTTGTTTTATTAAACACGTTAAAAAAAAGTTTTATTAAATAAAATTAAAAATTGTTCGAGTTGTAAAATTTTGACCGATGACAAGTCAAGACTGACTGATCTTTCTATTTTGAGTTAGTTGATCATCATCATCATCGTCAGCCTTTCGATGTCCACTGCTGGACATAGGCCTCCCCTAATCGGCACCATTCCTTCCGGTCCTGGGCTTTCTGAATCCAGTAGCTTATCGCTATCTTCTTCAGGTCTTCAGACTATCTGGTAGGAGGGCGACCTATGCTGTTTTTACCGACATGTGGTCGCCACTCGATGACCTTTATTTCCATAGCTCGTTGAGCGACTTTGAGCTTGTATATGATGCCGGTAATTGTTAAAGTCCCCCGTCACAACTCGAAATGGGTGTTTGAGTTACGTATGGCTCTACCAATTTCCTCATACATAATCTCAACCTCATCGTCGGAGAGTGCCGAGGTCGGCGCATATACCTGTATGACCTTCAGCGAATACCGCTTGGATATTCTGAGTATAAGGTACGCTACCCTTGCAGACAAACTCTCGATTTTCACGACGTTGTTGACGAAGGACTTGTGAACGAGAAACCCGACACCACCTTGGGATAGATGTTCGCCCTCCCGGTGACAGAACAAGTTTCCGGATTTCAGGATTATCGTGTCCTCCCCCTGTCTTTGGACTTCAGATAATCCTAGAATACTCCAGTTCAACTTGTATATCTCTTCTTCCAGCTCATGTATCTTATCGTCGGTTCTCAGTGTCCTGGTGTTGTATGTTACCAGGTGCAGAAGTCGTCGTTTGTGGCAGCCCAATCTCTGCCGGAGATTCTTCGCACCCCCTGTCCCGTCGTTACCGTGACCGCTGCCGTAGCCAGCAATAGCGGGGCCGTTCCCTGGGATCTTAGACGGTAGTGCAATTCTAAGCCGGCACTACACGGTTAAAATATACAAAAGATTCAAATTGCAATATTCATAGAAATTACAGAAATAATGCGGCAGTTTTACAATTCCATACGTTTTTATTTTATTTTATTAGGAATATGGCAGTTTTAGATTTTCTTTACCGGGGGACAATTTTTCCCCAATTTTGCTCCCGCCCAATTTTTTTCGGATATTACAAGGGTAATGTGGGATTATTACACATCTCTGTCTACCCCTTCGGACACATTTCCTGGATCTGATTCGCGAGATTACCTACTTAGTTTTATCACAAGTTCCCGCTTAGCCCACGGAAGGTTCGCCCGACGCGGCTGATCGATTACCTTTCCTAAACAAAATTAATGACCCCTGAGAACTTTGATAGCGAGAACTCTCCATCCGCTATAAGAGAAGAGATACATATATATCTTCACACAAAGTTCCTTACGGGGTAATCAGGGGGCATAAAGTTCCAAATATTCTTCTGAGCTGCCGTGTTTCTACGTTCATTGCTCCCTTCATACAAGTTCGCCGGTTTCAGAGTATAAGACTGAAAAGAGAACAGATTCAGTGGCAAATACTCGCATGTTACCCACTAGAATTGAAAAATATTTAATTTATTATTATTATATCGTCACCTCTGGTTCTATATAGATTAACCAGACAGCACCGAGTTCCAAATATTCTCATTGACGTGCCGTGTTTCTACGTTCATTGCTCTCTTCGTACACGCACGTCTGTTTCGGAAATTTTTAATTTTAATTTCCCCATCAATCGATATATACACCCTCTAGTAGGTCGAAGTATAATAAAAGTATTGCCAGTAATAATACCTAGTCATTCTATTAGTGCGTCAGAAGTCGCGCTACTATATTTCCAGATACTTAGTGTCGTCACAGAATAATGGCCTATACGTCTATACGACGTACCTATACGTCTATTTCAGACGATATTTGAGGCAGTATCTATAGACACTTTCTTTGGTGACTAAAAAGTCCAATACGGAATCGGCATTGGCGTCACAGAATAAGTAGGTATGTACTGTAGTGACTGCTTGATCTGTGATAGATGCGCAAAGAACTAGGCGCAATAGGTTAAACATGCTTGGGTGGTGGATTTAAAGGGGTGAAGGGGGACATATTTTGAAATATTTTAAAGTCGTTTCTTTTTTAACTAATAATTTTCATTTTAATTCTACAGGTATATTCTTGTAATGTTCAGTTTAATGTGCGTAGCTCTTTAGCTGTCTCGAAAACAATTAAAGGTCCGGAAATGAAACGGACTTAAAACTTTTTTTACGCTGAAGAGGTTGAGCTCAAAAAAAATTGCTGTAATAAAAAGAAAAAACTGTTTTATTTGACATTTTTAGATTTGTTAGAGACCATAGGAGTTGCGTTTCAAACATATGCGTAGATAAAGACAGAATAGATCGTCCCACCATGGAATAGGTGGTAAGCCAATGCCATACCCCGTGCACAAATCTAGACTCCGAGCCACTAGTAGAAATTTCTACTAGAAAATCTAAATTAAGTATATAAAAATCCACTAGTACCCGAGCCAGAATTCGAACCCAATATAGACATACCATATTGCCTAATAGTGTTAGTTAATGAATACCTCAATATTCCTTTGAATAATTAAAGATTTTTACATCAGCACCAAATGAACACTGAAGTGATGTGTTCGATTATTCTCTGGCCTTAGTCAACAATGAAAATCGGTCAAATTAGTTTACGCTGTTGCTATAGAACACATGTACCCTAAAATCAACTAAACAGGGCTATGCCTAAACAAACTTTGTCATATTGTTAATATTCCGTATGTCATTTCTCCGTGACCGGAATCGATGGAATAGGATCGAATTATTCTGACCCAATTCTGTGAACATAGTTTTAATGTATACAGTCAGAATATATATGTTTTAGAGATATATATCCATATAAAAAAGTAAATACCAACATTCGGCTTATGTGGATTTGAATCCTGAATTTAATGAACACTAATAAATTTCGGGTTTACTAAAACCCAGATTTGATTCCCAACTTCAGTGCCCCGTCCATGTTGTATATTTTTCTTGCTCTTATAATACCAGTTACTTGCTTATATTTGGTAGTTATATCAGAGCTCTTAGAAAAATCAGTCCATATGTACATTACCCAGAAAAGCAAAATTCGCCAAAATTCAAATAATTGTAGAGCATAACCATTACTTGAAATTAAACGGTTCGGAACGCAATAACTTATAACATTATAACTGCGAGTATTACAACACCCTGCAAAACTAACAACGCGACGCTAGCCAACTCTTAAGAAATTATATAATAATGCGAACTTTTTGAGTGCCTCGTTGGCCTAAGGGTTGCAAACGCGACTACTGATCGAAAGGTCCTAGGTTCAAATCCCGGGTCAGGTACTATTGGATTTTTCTAACTTAGATTTATTAGTAGTGGCTCAGTTTCGATCAGTGTCCGGAGTGTAACAATTGATCCACTGTCTATTCCATACTGGGACGTAAACGTAACTGGTAAAAAGTGGGGGTGTATCACACTCCTTTGCCTACCCCTTCGGGAATTACAGTCGTGATGTTAGGATTTTCGAATATGTTGCCTAGGAAAATTTCTTAACTGGAATTTTAAGTACACAATTGTTTTTTTTGCTCTTGGAACTATGTATACTAGCCACGGATAATCTGACCTTTCTTTCAGAATGACGCAAAAAAATGTTCTTCAAGGCGGCATTACTTAAATAGACTTATCCGGCATGAAAAATGTATGTGATCGAGGCTTAATGATATGTAATCTGTGGTAAATTCACTTCTATGCGAGGTTGAAATGTGTAGAAAAAGTCTATACAGTTGGCTAACCCTAAATGTATGTAACTTGTTTGCGGATTAATGCGGTAGGAAACGTTATCAAATAGTTCTGCGAGTGAGAGACTTGACTGTGTTGGTATCTTTTATGGATGGTAAGGCTTCGATCTTAATAACAGTACATACCAGAAGGGGTGAATGAGTGCATTGCACTCCCATGTTCCACCAATCATGTCGCATTCAGTGGCATAGGGGAATATACTAAGCACAAACCCAAACTGCGAGCTATTACAAATTAAAGTAAATAAATAATTTATACCAATACTATATTATTCACTTTCGGGAAAAGGTCCAAAAGAACTAAATTCGCAATTCCAATCAATTCGTTCGAATCATTCCCTTAATGAAATCGGGATTAACAAATACGCAGACGTCAGTCAGAGTCCCAGTGTATTAGAGGGTGGGGACACTAAATGAGTCTGTTACATCGATGGATGTCAATTCGGACACAAATGGTGTTGGGTTAGGCGTCGGTCATTATTACCCCCGGCTGGGGACTGTCTATTACAGAACATGTGGAATGTTATATTTCTGATATAGGTACTAGCATCGACCAAAATGTAAGATTCCCGGTGTTCAATAATGCAATGCACTCTATTGTTAGAGTGGAACACGATGATGCCCTTATCTAGGCGATATCTTCTATCTATATTCTATCTTCTATTCTATCTATATTCTATTCTATATATATTCTATATATCTTATCTAGGCGATAATGCTGCAAAGTAGGGTATTGTATTAGTCTAACCTATAAGCATAAAACCGCGGTCCTTATTACCCCGACAGGCGACTATCTATTAATGAATATGTACAACACCAAAATTTTTGTAGGGTTACGTTTCTAATACAGGCATTACCATCGACTGAACAGCATCTTGTTGATGATAAATTAATCTCTGCGATCTTACTAAGATTTACTAAGAATGACTGGCCAGATCTTCGTACAATTTTGGTTAGGTTTCTTTCTAGTACAACTTTATAATATTACATCATAAGCTATAGTAATAATCAAAACTATCTGAACACTGAAATTAGATATTGCCTAATACTTGATTTACAAGACTAAGTTTTTATGTGATTTTTGTACAATTACCAACAAAAACTTCTAAAAATGTCTGAAATATTGTTAACAATGTTTTCAAGACCTGCTATTACACGATATAGACAATTATCGACATCGAAAGAATTCACCTTGAGAAATATTTTATCATATTGATTCTTTAATAATACTAAGTCTGACCCATCAAGGACACGCGTGGACGTGTGGCCATACAAATTGTTTGTAGAGTGTTGCAAAGACATAGTGATATAGTAATCACAATAAAAAATCAAGTAATAAAGTCACTGTATTGACGTTATGGAAGCAATGTATGAGACAGTGCTGGGAACTTTTAATTTTTTAATGTTGGTAGCATTGGCAATACATGAATGGAGCAATGGAGTCGAGGACATATATATTTTGTCGACAACAGTTCGGCTCGGGCGTCTGTTGCGACCTTAAACGTAGGGAAGAGATAAAAAAATATTATTGTAATACCGTAATGAACCTTTAATGGTCAATTTTATAATGCCACAAATACATAGCCTTTGTAATTTAATACTAAAGACCAAAACAGAAAGTATTTTTCACGTTGAAATACTTATATAAAAATAGATATATGTCCTAAATAAATTGTCTATGTTACACTGCTCTACCTTACATTGCTTTGGTCTGACATTTATTGCGACATTCGCAGAACTGCCTCAATGACTGAGCATTTGTGTCAGATTTGCGTCTTAAATTTAGCGTCAAATATAGTTCCATTACTTTTGCGAGGAGTTATGGTGGGCTATTTGTCAATATTTTGGGGAATGTCATCGAGTATACTTAGAAAACTAGGTGTAGTTTTAGGCGCGAGATGAGGCGAATTATTACCGTTGATTCTGCTGAATGTGCCGGTGATAAAAGCTGGGAGGCTTGAGGATGGCTGTTAAAAGTCCTTGCACATTAAACGTAATGTATGTTTACAGACAAATGAATATAATTCTTATGCAGCTTTGGTTGCGCTATCGTCGTTGCGAAAGATTTTCTATTGTAAAAAATATCAAGTTGATGTATTATGTTCCTCAGACCAAACTTGGCTACTCGTATACTAGGTTTATCAATACATTCAATCTTCGATACTATATACGATATTATCTGTCTACAGAGTTAGTGTAGCCAGGTTTGACCCTTGGTTTTCTAATTGCTTGTAGAATATTTTGTTAACTATTTTCCTTACTAAAAACTACTTTCTCTATTAAGCCCGCAATAGAACGTTATATATTTCTTTCTGTACCTGGAAAAGGCATAGCATTTTAAACTTCGCTGCAAAATGGTCAGTTTAGTATTCATCCATACGGTACTGTCAGCAACATCATAAATGACGGTGCTGCCATCTAGACAGAACCGCTATTTGTTCAATAACAATTGTACTTCTACCCACAATAAGAAAATCGCGAATGTTAGCTCTATTTAAACTAAGCTTGCCAAAGATTAGCTCTATATAAATCAAGCCTTACTTGGTGCGGTGGTTATTAAACTACATTTTCATTCAGTATATACTGCCAACAATTTTATCTCTACGCTATTGGAAACGGGTCTATTATTAAAATGACAGGGTTACGGTGATAGTCAGCTAAATAGATAATTTAGTTATAATTGTTACTTGCTAAGCATTTAAATATACCTGAAATTGAACTATGAACAATCATGACATTACATAGCAGTAAAGTTCCGTAGCTCCGTAGCTCCGTAGTTGTAATAATTACAGTTCTGGAAATGTGTTTAACAGAGCGAACTTTCTGAATTGTTCCGACAAATGGTACTAGTAATTTACATTTTTTATGGGTACTTTGATATTTTTTTGTTTTGAATGATACATTATCCGTTCTATTAAGAAACGTAAGTTTAATTAATATATTTTATTTATTTGGAAATGGGCAGCAAATAAATAAAATATTAAACATTAATAATAAACATGGGCAACAATGACCACACGTCTGCTACTTGGATCATATAATAGGACAGTCCCGTTTTCTGCGTCCCTTAATTATCAAAATCTTAAAATTATACTTAACCTCGATAAAAATTATTAACTCAAGATACCCTTAAAAGTCTCGTTAAAAATCTCCAAGCAATAATTAAGTTATAAGTCCTCTGAAGTGGACTTCGCGGGTAAAAGTTTTTAAAATAAACTTCGACGTTTAAATAATTACGATTTTACAACCAGTTTTATACTCGTTTTAATTCTCGGATGGATGGCTTAATTCGTCCCACTCTGCGAAGCTTATTGCTGGCCTCGAGGACTCCCTCTCTAGCCGAGCAGTTCTCATGAGGCGTAGAACCCTCCCCTTGTATAGGCAGTGGTGGTAAAAAGTGGTGGAAAAAGTGCATGCTTAATACTCATTAAAAGTGCACTATTCAAACATTCTGAACGTAATGGTAGTGGACGATAGTGTTGTCGCGTTTCGTTTTAAAAGCTTTTGTAGCTCACAGTACTCGGAAACACGTAAAGATTGTGTCTCAGGAAGACACGTAAACGTCGCGCGGTTTGCTAACGACAAAAGTTTGCAGCTTATCTCTGTACAACGGTTAACATTTTAGGTATTATTTCGTGAGCGTTTTTGAACAACCCACGCTACAAGGAAAGTTCTAGACTTTTTGAGATAATATATATGTTAAACAGGCCCTTGTTGGTGGTTTAGATCGTATGTACGTTAAAATAGTGAGAACTTCGACATCGAAAGTAAGAAGGAAGATAACAGATAAATATGTAAATGACGGCACAATATAATCTTTTTCTGTCTACACTATTATATTTAAGTACCTACAAAACGGTTAGGTACATCCAAACGATATTGACAATAATAATGTTGATTAAAACAATAAATAGAATTGTTTATTGGCGCACTATTTAAGTGAAAGATGTTCATCGCTAATTTCGTCCATCAAGAATTTATTATAAGTTCCAGTTACATTTCTCGGAGCTTTTATGCTGCAGAAATGTACTCAAATAAATAAAATAAAATCTTCGAATATTCTAGAAGCTAACTTTATTATTTGTGTTGGTATACCTACTTGTGAACGAATTAAGGAATTCTTTTTCGGGATTACTATCGCGAAAGATGAGACAGGCTTGATGGAAAACTAAAGTTAATTATTATATTGATAATGTTGGAGTGATGAGTGTACAACAAGCACGTCAGGTCTGTAAGGATAAAGATGTCTGGCACTCCCGAACTCTTATCCTACCCCTTATGGGAGATGACGTGATGATATACTAATAATAAGGTTTTAATTGTATTGTTTACGAGCATGGCGTGAGTTGTTTTAACTAGGAAGTGGAAAAGATTACAATTTCAACTGAACATAATACTCTAAAACAGAACCTTGAAAGAGAAGATTTTAAGAAGAAAACGTATTTTCAAAAATATTAAGGTTGATATAAATATGAACTGCTAAGTTAATTCCATGAAACATGAAACTGTCATTTAATAAAAATATATTTGAAGAATAAATTACAAAGGACTCTTCAATAATTTTAGAATTCCGTAGTCAAACAACAATTGTTGTTTATTTTTTTAACCTGTCCGTTTGTGTACTTTGACAAATAAAAATAATTTTACACACTAAAACTTTCAAGTCATACAAGAGTGCTTTAGGTATATGTAAAAAGTTCTTTAAATAATGCAGAACTTTAAAAGTTCCTTTTAGTTAGGGTTAAATGCTGGCGCATATAGCATGCGCCTCAAGTCATAAACAATGAACTTGCAATATTTTATTTATTTATTTAAGAATTACCTTAAACATTATATGCTAATACATACATAATTATAGTATTTTATAGAAATTATTTTATATTTTATAGAAACATAACTATTTTATTGAAACATAACTATTTTATAGAAACAGTACAAGAAAAAACTTTTTGGAGAAAAATAGGTTGATAAAGGGCTTCTTTGCTTACCCATTTGGAATATTACAGGCGCGATGTTATGTTATGTAAGTTAGATAAAACTACGTTGTGCATTTTTTATGAAATGGCATATTTTTCACTAATTCAAGTGTTAATATTTTATTTTGCAATATACCTATACAAGTACCTACATAGGATTTTAGATACAGTACAAAATAACCCTACCTACGGAACCCCTAAGAATAAAAGGGCTCAGACCCGCTTCATCTTTTTGTATTGACCTTTTAATATTTGACGACTGTGATTGAACCTGTTCGTTGAAATGAAATGACAATCGTAATTGTCTATTATTAGCTTCTATAAATATGTACCTTACTATGTTTAAATGTAACAGTCAGTCAGTCAATAATAATCATTATAATTTTTTAAACGCTTATAAAATTTTTATCTTAATTTTATTTAAACGCTCCGTTTTTCTATTCTCTTTTTTATCTTTTGCCGTTTAACATATAAATACATGTTCAATTTCCTTACACTAAATTGATTTTTCATTTATGTCACACGCACCTCGCAGTGAAGACTGCTATCGACCACCAGTAACACCGGCCGCAGTGCGGAAACGGTCATAAAATTTCCCAGCTACCAATCACCGCACAAAGGGCCGGTCACATCTGGCGTCGCTCGACCTATACTGATTTTCGACGTAATGTCCCTTATTATATTTACTAATGAGTCATTATTATGAGAACTTCGGATAAAATATAATAATTAATATTTTCCGATCCCCAGGTCGTGAAAAATATTGAGTTTTTTAAATTTAAAATTCCATATAATAGCACGGAGTTTGGATTTAGTCCTGGTGTGTTTTTTTTTTTCAACCCATTACAATTCCACTGCTGGAATACGGGTCTCCTCTCAAATTGAGAGGGTTAAGGCCAT
>DWMG01002145.1:0-13733 GCA_018244855.1 Elbella merops | reverse complement strand
CTCTCTCTGGCTCACGCGTAAGGGACTTGGTGTGAAGATATGTAAGTGTGTAATAGTAAGATAATCAACTGTCAAAACGTAGACATATGCAATGCTTTTATTGCATAGAATATGTTTTCAACAATTCCATGATTTGAACTGCACCGTTGGTTTAATGGTTGCAAACGTGGCTGCTAATCAGTGATCCTGGGTTCGATTCTTTGCTCTGAAAATTTGAAAGTTTGGTTTGAAAACTTTTCAGTAGTAGCATTAAGCTCGGATCTGTACCTGGTGTATCGCAATAATCTCAGTCCCTATTCCATGATGGACGTATATTATAACTGATGAAACGTCGTAGTGTACTACACTCCTCTGTCAACCGCTTCGTAGAAATAAGGCGTGATGCGATGACGTTACATAATTTGAGCAAGCGGCGAGAATAGCAAGCTAATGTTCATTTAATCCACATGGCTTCTTTATATTCATGGCGAGTGAGCGAGCAAGTCATCAATATTGCAGCTGCGAGGATCGGGGTGAGAATGTCGTTCCATACTAGACCTCAAGCTTTCGCTATGCACGTAATCCTCACTAAAACATCTTTGCGTCGTTCTCAAAGCAGAATTTATTAACATTTAGTAATTTTATACATGTAGATATATATTCTGAAATATATTTTATACCTAATATCAATCGTAGTAAAACTAATGTCGAATACAATCATGATCATCTACATCATCATCAGCCTATTCCCGTCCACTGCTGGACATAGGCCTTTCCAATGACATACCACTGAGCTCTATCTTCAGCTCTTCGCATCCAACCACTGCCAGCCACTTTGCGTATATCGTCACTCCACCTAGCTGTAGGGCGTCCTACACTACGAGTACGTTTGTACAATTGAGCATATAATTATAAAGTGTTTACTTAAGCATTGACAGGCTAAGAGCTTAGACTTTCGCCCATCATTTCCCAAAACTTAAATTAAATTCCTGGTGAGTATGCTCCATCATGTACTAAGATGTGTGATGTGTACTAAACCCGCTCTTGGTCAGCGTAGTTGACCAAAGCTCATTCGGAGAAGAGTTTCGTGACCAACAATGGATTGAGTATAAGACTTACTGATAACGATGACAATATAATGTCCATAACGACGGCCGGCGTCCATCTTTCCGGACTCTTATAAGCTGAAATTATTCAAAAGAAGAGTGAATAGGCACATCCTAGACTGCATCGCGGCTCCCATCAGGTGGGATTGCAGCCAAACGCCAGCCTATTTCTACATGTAAATAAAAGTCTTATTTAATAGAATATTTAGGCCACCGATCTGCAGAAGTCCCGGGTTCAGTGCACGGCTGCTATATAATAATATTCAATAATCATTAAGAATAGTGATCGGTAGTTTGTGTTCCGTATATATTAAGTGCACAAAGCCGATTAAATTGATAAGAAATATTAATATTCCTGACATTCATGAAGTACATTTATTAAATTTGAGACAAAGATATGAATTTAAATTTGTGTTTTTGTAATCCTCACGACACGTCTATTACCGTATACAGCGAAGACTGAAGCTGTATTATTAATAAACCTTAAGATTACCATATTATATTCGATCTGACATAATTCTGTATTTGTACTGATAGAATTGCCTATTAGTTAGTGAAACGTGAGAGTATTTTACACTCCTCTGCCTACCCCTTCGGAGATAGTAAAGTGATGTTACGATATTTTTTATTTTCTGAATAACAAACTTATGAACGAGCCATACAATATTGAATGCACGGCTTTCGTAACATATATATTCTGAGTAAAGTTACGAACTTGGACGATTAAAAGTTTTCCATCGCAACTGTTTTTTACAGCTATACTCAGTACAGTTCGTAACTTTACATTTTATGTGGAAAATATTCTTGCATTTGCTTTAAGTTGTCTGAGATTTTATGCTTCCGCCTTGTGGAGATAAAAATTCTGTGAATATCTCGGTATGATCATAAAATTCCGAGTATCTCAGTGGGCGAGAGAAAATTTGTTATGCAACTTTAGATCGCATTTTAGGTCTATTTCTTAAGCCGCTAATAATTCTATTCCTTTAACTAATAATACTACTCCTTTGGTTACATTAAAAAAAATATTTTCATCAAGAAAATTCCTTATTAATTGTATCACTGACCACCTTAATTCATAGAAACCATGAATACCATGTCTACAACACTATTCTAAATCAGTTGGAGATGCTTATGGGCGACAGCGGTATTTATAACTGTTACAAGTTTTTCGCTATTTACTTCATAAGATAAAAGGTTGTTATGGAAGTCTTTAAATTTGATTGTTTGTATGACGACAAGATAAAACTAAGTACGCACTTTCTATGAAAACGTGCTACTTACTAGGCTACATCAGGCTTAACATCAGGTGAGATTGCAGCCAAAAGCAAGCCTACTGCCAAGTAAAAAAAGACAATGTCAGTGTAGGTTTCGTTTTATACTAAAATCACTATTTATATGGGTGTTATATCAGAGATGTCGGTCTGACATAGCGAAGGCAATACACTACATATACATACATTAATATTCTAATTAATAAACTATTTTAAATACCAATTTATCGATTACTTAACAGCTCATCCCAGTTTCACGAAGCGCCTTTTTTAAAATGAAATTATTATTAACTAAACACCTTATTGTCTCATTTACACTTTTCATTCTTAGTATCATAGTATAATCTCTCTAAACGAATCGTATAAGAGTTCAGGAATTAAAAAAAACTAATTTGTGTTGCAGCAAAAGTCATGTTTTATTTCAATTAACTTCAACGTAACTGAACGTTTCAATATCAATTCTGTTTCATTTTCAAAAGCCCAGTCCATTCAAAAATTTACTTTCAAAAACATTCCAGCTTTCAAATGAATATTTTCCGGTCGTTGCAGAACTGAACATTTTTAATAGCTGTCGGATTCGGCAGATACCTAAAACACTTTAATTGGAACTGGCTACTGGACACCAGATAGCCGGCGGATAACTGCTGGAATAATACAACCGTAGAACTTTCTTTGTCAACGCGAAGTTATTGTCGTTTTTTTGTTTGTTTCTAATTAAAACACACACTTTTAGTTCTTTATTTATATACTATTGAAATGTACAATTGCAGCTCTGTTACCAGACAATCCTGAAAACAATCCAGTAATTTAAAAGATACACGTACAGTAAGATGTAAACAAATAGTATATACATAAACTTACTCATTTTTTCCCTATGTATAATAGTTTTCTGTTGTATAACGTTATTTCACACACTTCTCTGCCTACTTCTTCGGGGATTACAGGCGTTATGTTACGTTTATAACCTTATTTCATTGTATAGTCTTAATACATATATTATATTTTTGTTTCTTACATATTTGTTTCTATCCTTTCAAAATCTTCATTCAGATGGTTTTTGATAATATTAATTGTTGCTTTAGAGTTTTTGCACACATATTTCGAATATTTAGTGTAGTACTGACGATTTTCAGCAGAGCCTTTTGTCTTACCCCGGGTACAAATTCCGTCTCCGTGCTGAGAATTACAAAGTAGAAAACCTTAATCATTTTTTGCCCGACTCAGTGTTAAAGCCCAAAACTTACAATCACAAACCCAACGAGAAAGTCAATTCAAAAGTCATTATATTTTGTTAACTGTTGATTTTTAGACTTTATGCACATTATATTCAAATGTTGACGATATGTTAAGTATAAGAGGTTTAACATCACTGAAATTATTCTTCGTCGTTGGTATTTAATTTAATTTAATCAATAAAATATTTGGTAAAATGAGCAGTAAAATATCCGGTAAAATATTCAGTAAATTACTTTATTACAATTACAGAGGCAATAATTTGAATGACATTCCATTAAAGTATTATTCCAAAAACCTTATTTTTTTTTTAAAAATATTTTGTTAGAAACCACGTGAATTAAAATGGAAAATCGTTCGTAAATGGAAAATCGTAAATCGTAAAATGGAAAATTAGGGGCGAGATATAATTATTCTTTGAATCGGACGTGGACGGGTTATCAGAACCCAAAAGCCACTGCGCCCTACATAGATCTATTGTTGCTAGTTGGGGTTAGGTAGGGACTGCAATAATATTTATAAATTACCATCCTAGAAAACTTGGGTTTGAACAAAAAAATTGATTGATTAATTGATTGATACATATATAGCACCGAGTGTTAAATATCTCAGTCCTTACTGACCAGCCGTGATTCTTACATATTCATCACTCTTCGTACATGCATGTCGTTTTCAGAGATTTGTGACTCCCCCGTCAACTAGTATCTGGTCTATTTGATCTCGGCATCTGCGGCCTTCAACTATATTATTAAAATTTATTTTAGTCATATATTAATTTGGAAAGATAGATTTGCATTTATTTATTCACATATTTGCAATTAAAATTACATCATCAACCTGTCTATGTCCACTGCTGGACATATGCCTTCCCTAAGGGGTTCTTGCTCATAATCCTCACGCGAGCGTGGGGTCGAATTCATTATGCGATAGAACTCGTTATTGTAATAGCTAAACAAATAACATAATATGCATTCATATTATAGGGATTGATTAGCTTAGATATAATTCATAAATGACATGAGACATTTTGTGCACATACAATGATAATAATTGTCAATAAAACTATTATTTATTTAATTAGTAGCGTTACAAATTATGATGTAACTAATCAAATATATGTTTAATGGTAATATCAATAAATATCTTGGAAAATCACATGCAACGAACTTATGTGCAACTAGTATCGCAGAGCCTCTGTTGTGGTACCCAAACAACTGACTAACGTACACCAGTACACACAATATTCGTGTGTTTAAATATTTTATTCAGACACAGAACAAAACCTTGTTTTATATACAGATTAGGTATTTATGAGAACATTAACAATGATGGTGATCATTTACCATTGATCATGATCATCAGTTGCAAAATATTACAACATTATGTCGGTCGCAGGCAAGGCATGGTTGAGTTCATAAATCATTTCAGTCCCATTTAATTTGTGTTATACAGCATGTTAAATTTCACACAGTAATTTTTAATCTTTTTTTGTGTTTTGTTAATAGAATTTTGAATTAAGTGGAGCAAAGTGGTTACCTTAAAATTAAATGGGCGCATGGGTTAAATATTTCGGTCGATGTCCGTTGGAGCGACATGCCGGAACAATTTAATTAACGCTGGCTGGACGCCTGGTCACGCTGCAGACACTGGGCAAACAAATATGGACACTTTGACGTACAAGTTGTAGTGATAATATGAAATTTCAACTGAAATTTCTAGAATCGTATTGAATTCACACCGGACTATATCAACCTTAGGTACCTATGTACATATTGTAACGAACATTTATTGTAGTTAATAAATGTTGAAGATTTTATTAGGTATTTACTCAATATGAAGAGATAAGGTAGGCTGCAGATCGCTTAGAACTAAGTAGCATGGATACCATTTAAAAAATTTTTTTTAGCAGGATTCAATTTCGAAAGCATCACCAACGGACTTATATCTAGCACTGGACATTAATGCCTGTTTATCACTTATTTTAAAGCATGCATTTACATTAATTTTTTTAAATGAATGAATTGACACAAATATCTCTTAGCTGTTAGGCGTTAATTCTATTAGTTGCATGACCACTGGCTGCATTTTTAAGAAGACCAGGCAAGGCAGTGCGCTTAAGATGAGACCAGAGAACGGAGAAACAAACTTAGCTTTATAAAGTACAATATTGTATTTATATTTTGATATGTATACTACTAGAATGCGTTATAAATCTTACAATTGTATTTATTATGAACCACATGAAATAAAAGGTAAGATGTTTCAACTGGACTCTTGCAAGATTTGGACAGTGTCAGTTTTAAGTGCGAGTCGCATTATTACACTAAGTTATGATCTGTCGACGTCCACTGGATATTTTTAAGGACACTAGACATATAGCTCGTTAAACTTTATCGGAGAACATAAAAGCATCTTAAAACTTAGGCACCGGGTACAGAACTTATCTCTATATGTATTAAGGGTAGTAAAACGAGTTGAGTATTTCGGACCTGAAACAAACGGATAGAGATAACCATGAGGTTATCATATTTTTATAAAAAAATGTATTATGTGTTAAAATGTATAAAGTGTTACATATTTGCATTCAATGTAAGACAAACAGTTTTTCATTAACGTAACGTTTTTCAATAGTTATTAAATAAATAAAATTATTTGTTTAGCTTCAACTTTGTCCTAGGAGGCGCAGTACTGTTATATATTTCGAGATAGTAATATCACAAATTAGCAATAGTTCTATGTTAAAAATATTTCAATAGGCTTGTTGTTTTACTGTTCAAAAGAGCTCCATACAAAGCATTTCAACGCGATTTTTTTTAAAAATCACGCGAAACTTTTATAGAAACTGTGAAACGAACTACCGACCCTTGTATCTGTTTAATATGACGTAACGTCCTAGATCTAGACTATAGAATTAATAATAAATAGATAAGATATTCCATTACCACCTCAGGAATGTTAAAAAAACACTCGACTTGCACAATTTTCTCCCAGAAATAGTGCTCATTTGAAGCTAGGTCAAAAGGTTGTGTCAGATAAATTAGTCATTTTCAAGAGTGTTTCGGGACATAATCATACGTTCCTAATATGAAAAAGGGCGAATAATGGAACGATTACATTTGCACACAAATACGACACATTCAATAAACTGATAAACATACCCATGGCCATTCTCAATGTCACATGGAATGCCAAAAAACGTTATTTAAATCCTCATTACAAAATACTCTTCACGTAATTAAGTTTTGTAAGCATTTCATAACTCCTAATTGTTGGGATACATGACAATTTCTAATATATAGATTTCGGTTAAATTACATGCTTTATCAGCAACAAGCTAAACGCCGAATAATCAGCAGTGGAATTTCTAACAGTTGCTTAGTCTGTGAACACAACAGCTTCAACGCAATCTCAGTCCCTGCATTTCGCATTTCGAGTCCGTGGTCTCAAACCGCGGTTAGCGCGCGTAGCGGTGTCGCCTGTTGCTCGTAGCGGCGCTACGCCGTAGTCAGTTATCTGTAGCCGCTCGACGTTTCCGCTCGTAGCCGATGCTCCGTCAACCTACTTTAACTCGGTACCCGCGTTTAATTTAGTTCTCAGGATTAATTTGTTCAGTTCTCAGGACATCAGGATGAGTTTGTAAATTTTATGTGATTTTCAGTTCAGTTCAGTTATGAATGTTCGCACGAGATGTTTAAAGAGCGGGTGAGTTATTTTATGTTTAATAAAAGTCATTGGTGCATGCACTTCCATTTTTGTTATAAGCTTTTTTACTCCGTTTTAGTTTTGTAATTTTGTTACGTGTTCTATGAGTTCTAGTGGAACCTGAGTTCTCACAAATATATTGTTGTTAAAAGAATTAATGTTTATTTCAATTCAATATGTACATATACCTATACAGGTATACACCTTCACATGTAATATTATTGATAATATAAAGAGCGTACAATTTTTTCATGACTGGATCTATTAAGTCGCTCTGAAATGATACTTCGACATATTTTATATAATATAACTAAGTTAAATAATGTACGAGTATATATAAAATATACGAGTACGAGTATATATGAAATAAAGTTTTTTACGCTATTTTCTTTTAATATCTGACATATAAACTTAATTCATTGTAGACTACCCACAATATTCGTAGTTGCTTGTTTCGAAAATGACAATTGATACGAATTATTGAATAATTACAGAAATTTACGTAATCTTGCAACCGGCAATTATTGCAATACCTGCTCTAGCAAAAGCATTTGTGTTACGATAACGATGGTAGCGATTTGATCAATAATTTAAAACTTATATATTGACGTATAGTGGCTTACAAAAGTATAGGCGCTATTGATTTTTATTGGATACCTACGAATAACGTTAGTATTTCTAAAACGTGTTAACACCAGCATAAGTTTTGTGTTACGATAACTTCATAATAATCGACCCATTATCATTCCACTGTTGGAACATGTGCTCCCATCATATTGACAGGGTTAAGGCCATAGCCTGCCACGCTGGCCAAGTGCGGGTTGGCGATAACTTAATAATGACGGATTAATAAATTTATTATAAAATTAATTTGTTAGAAAACAAGGTAATAGTTGGAGAGCACCTGAAAGAGCCTGCAATTCGAAATTAAAATCATCTGCATCTTACTTTGTAGCAGTGGAGGGCCCTTGATACGCTACGTCGCTTGAATTTAAATTGGTAGAGACATAACTAATCTGTTGGAAAACTCTTGGTTTTCGATAGAGCTCAGCGACTAAAATGTTAAGGTTAAAGCGTAAATATTATGGGCGTGGTTGATTTATATATTTTTGTAATTTACTATGTAGATTACAATCTTTGTAGAAGAAGCAGGCCAGATTGGAAACTATATAATTATTTGCCATTCGGTGTCCTCTATCTACTTCGAGCACACGCTAGAAACCAGCCATAGTTCAGGTTGCTGTCACCGACTACGGTGAAGAGAGCATCAATATCATCATCATCTACTTCATAACGGACTTGGCGTGATAGTGTTATTTTAATTTTCATGCCCGTATTACCCAAATGGGTAGGCAGAGGAGTGTAATACAGTACACGTTTGCAACTACTCGACCAACGAGGCAGTATTATGAGTTAAGTATCAAAATAATAATTCGTAATTTATCGTTTACATTAAACCGTAACGATACAAACGCTTTAATACTAGCTTGTTACTACAAAGTAGAAATAATATTAGAATACAAAGATTTCCAAGATAAATTATATAAGGGCATGTAAAAGAGAAGAGATTAAAGGTAAAAAATGATTCAATTTGAGACGAAGCATGTATTAAAGCTACAAAAACATTATAATGTTAATTTAAAATAGAAGAGACCACTTGTAATCTGTCCGCTAGTCCCGCGGCAACGTAACAGATAAGCACAGAAACGAATTAATTGCTCCCGGTAACATCACACGTAAATTGTGTCGAGGATGTATTACATTTAATTAATCTCGGGTAAGAGAAAGAGAGTCGAGCTCGTAGCACTGCTCCGCTGGCATTCCATCAAGTTTTTTTACACCAAACCGTTTCCATATGGAACATATGGTTAAAGTAAATATAATGTAATGTAAGCGAAAAATTTTGTGCTTCGGTAGGACACGAAAAACTTGAGCCTAGACTGCATAGCTAAGACGTATGTCTAAATTCCACCTGGAGGTCAGAATTGTGATGGGTGACCGTTAGCAAGAAGGCTGGTAATATAAAACAAGAAGTTCTATCAAACGTGCTACTTCTTAGCAATTTACGCTACAAAAATCGATTATCACTTGGTTACTTTTTCCGCTATGACTAACAGCACTTAAAACAATGGAAGTACCTATTCCCGTTACTATCACTAGCTTGCGAGGCGTGTCCGTGCGTAGGAGATGAAAACTGATCTTTCAACATAAGTATCTTATTAACTTTTAAAATAAATTATGACAAAGTTGTGTCCTGTATCTCTTGTCTACCTAACTGCAGGCGGTGTTGGACGTTGGAAATATTGCAGGAATTAAAATGACCTAATATTCCTACATCATAGTTTTAACATTTTTATTCGTTCGTTTACTTATTCATTTCATTCTTAGAATGTCAGGTCTGTGAGGATAGAGGTATTTGGCACTCCGTGTTCTATACCTACCCCGTGAAGGACTTATTTTGAAGATATAATATTACATAATAATTCCTAGATCGTTAGATTTCTATAATAATAAAACTACAGAACGATATTCGTCTTATTTACTATTCAATGTTTCGTAATTATATACATACCGGTTTAACTCACGTACGTTCTTCGGAATGGTCCGCCTAGTTTCGGACCTTTACGAGGTCCCTCATAATGAGCACCCGCCGATGCAAATATTGAGCTAGAATAAAACGGACACTTGCTAGAGTACATTAGTAAGAATGAGTAGGAATATCCCTGATATTAATTTACCTTCATCATCAACATTATCAGTCTACTCCCGTCCACTCCTGGACATAGGCCTCTCCAATGGCACGCCACTGAGCTCGATCTTCAGCTTTCCCATTGAACCACTGCCAGCCACTTTGCCTATATCGTCACTCCACCTAGCTGGAGGGCGTCCTACGCTACGTTCGCCAAGTCACGGTCTCCATTCCAGAATACGTCTGCTCCAGCGGCTATATTAATTTATATGTGCACGAAATCAATATATAATTATAGATATCGTATGTGGCCTCCACATAAGTACTAATGCGCACTATAATTACTTTACTTTTTTTTCTTTGTCTAGTCTACCGCAAGTATGTGACTATTAAAAACGCATACGCGGGTCTTATCATGAAATCCTTATTATAAATATGAATAAATACTTACTAGGCATGCGTGCTACACAATGGGCTGCACTTTTGCTTTACGTCAGACAAGGCTATGGCCAAGCGCTGGACGATTCTAAATAAAAAAATCTCATGTACACATAATACATATAACAGTTGTAAATAAATTCTGTTTTAGTAAATACGAGTACTTATATACCCGCTTAAAATAAAATTCATGGGCCTCACAACAGGCATACAAGGCCAATACATACATATCTTTAAATACACACATAACGCGTAAATTAACGTTGATGGAGTAGAACATAAGAGAGAGTTATGTAAATAGAGTTATTTATGATAGGAAAGGCGTATGAATATTTCAGCAATGCGTATCCGGTTTTTATGTAAATACGGAATACGGTATATTCCAACACGTGGTCAAACGCTTTATTTGGGCTTCGCTGATTTTTGCGCTTTATATTGCATATGTATGGAGTTTCAAAGCTTTGAATTTATTACTATTATTTTGTGTTATAGAACTTCGTAACATAATATCACGCCTGTATTTCCGCAAAGGGTTAGACAGAAAAGTGTAGAACAGTATCTCGATTCAGTAGACTTCATGTTACAATATATTTTTATATGTTAAAATAAATCGTTGTATTTCGTGTATATCTGATTATGTTTTTTAAATTAAGTAATACTTAATTATTATTATGTATATATTAAACTCAATACATTGACTATATAAATAAGAGAAATGTCACGTGTATGTAATTATTAAGATAATGTATGAAGCTGTAATAAACAACAGAGCTGGCAACGCAAACAGAATCATTCAATTCCTATCTGAAAGGATTGATTTTATCTAACATCAAACAGATGTCGCTACATCTGAGCCCACCATATGCTGGAGATTCTCGTGTTTTTTCAATAATGTCCCGAATGTTACAATCAATGTGCAATCATGGTCAAAATCGATGTAGTATAGCGACGGGAATAAGTGTGCGTATAATATTTCTTTAACAGGACCTTTTGTTGTTATTATTATATCGACACGATAGACCACTTAGCGGTGGACAGAGAGCGCCAACCTCCAAATACCTCAATTTTTACATACTTGACATGTTTCTTCTATATTTCTTTTAAGCAATTCAAATATATGAACGTTAATTCACCGTATATAGCGATAGAAGTACTCACAAGCGTACATTAAACGAAGTTTTCTTTTCACTGAGTCATTTGTAACGTGGAGTACACCCCGACAGTGTTCGAACGGTGAAAATATTGATTGAACGATACGCTACCTTGAACGTCGAGAACCGGTTGTTTGCTGTTTTAACGGCGAAGGCGATAAATGTGTTAGCTTCTAAAGTTACAATTCTTGCGCTAGAGATTTTTAAAGTAATGTTTGCATTACGGCGAGAAAGAACTGGAGTGCAATGGGAAAGAGTATGATTTGAAAGTTGGGACGCGTGGAAAGAATGGCAGTTGAAAAAATGATAGAACATATGATGCGAATATTGACGGATGCCGGTGCTGAGGGACCCGAAGACCCACCTACCTTGACAAAATAAACCAGATATTGGCTGATGGATGAGTCAGAAATCTCCGAAAACGAAGTGCAAGTATGAAGAGAATGATGGTTGTGAGAGAAACTCGGCAGGTCTGTATTGATTAGTGTTTGTCACTCGTTGCTCGTTGCTTACTGCGTAAGGACTCTGGCTTTATAATATAAAAAAATTAAAGTATTAATTTCCAATATAATGACAAAAAAGTATTGTTTTCCAAAGTATTTACATGTTTAACATGTTAAGTCTTATGTCCTATAAACCATGGTGTGTGAAGGTATACAAAAACAAACAAGGTTTTTGAGGTCAGGATTTCTGTGTGGTCGATAGAGAAAATGCTACTGTGGTGTATAGCTTTGCGGTTACGCTCTCTTTGCATTGTTGAGCTTGAGTTTTATATGGTAGGCAGGTACAGCATGACATGAAATAATAAAATTTTGATGTACTAACTAAACTTTTAATGTAGATACTACTTATGCGTAAGTGCGGATGGCTGTACCAGTAATTATTCAAAGGAAGCTAACATCATCATTATGGTCGTTATCATCTTCTTCAACATCACAATCATTATCATAGTCATCATCACAACAATAATCACCATAAACATTAACTTTGTCATTCCACAGTTGCACGCTGTCCTCTCTCCGAATGAGAAGAGTTATGTTTTCCCATGATGAACTTTTCTAAAGGTGTAAAAAATCTTTAACAGCCTGTATTATATTATATACATAATTCCTTGCGAACTCTTGGCAACAACGAAAATTTAGTAGGTACCATGAAGTACCATCATTTAGTACCACGAGAATGTAGGCGTTATTACTATAGTCGCTAACCTTCAAGTGTAATCCGAGTCCCCAATAAAGTGAACATCAGCGTTGCGATTCCCTGATCGCATCGTATGCTGAGTGGGGTTCCTATTTGCAGCTTACTGCAGCACAGTTCTCCCTTGAGGTATATCTGTATTATAACTGTATTTTGACTGTATTGTTTCTCTTTTACTTCTTAATTTATATTGTAATTTTTTTTTGTACATGTATCTATTTTTCTTTGCACACTATTGTACTTGCATATGTGATGCTTTATTATGCGAATAAATTTATTTATTGTCTTTCTCTCTTTCTTTTTAAATATTGTTGTGTTTAAAATATAGTAGCCTATTAAACGTAATGGTCCATGTGGCAGTGTGCATCGCGGGGTAGACTTTTAAGTGACGAGTTTATCTATCTGTCCTTGGTGAGTTGGTAGGAGCGTTACAACTTAAAACTTCAATTGCAAAGCAATAAAGCTAGAATAGTTAAAGTGCTAAGTGCCGCAACTCGCCAATAACAAGAAGTTTAAAAAATATACATTCCGCCTCGGAGTTGCAAACTCAAATGGAACAGTTCAAAATAGTTTTATATATTTCTCATGTTTCTTTTAATAATAGTAAAAGGAAGTATTTTTGACTTTTCCAAGTAATTTTCTTTAACGTCAGTTGTTAACTTTTTTTCTTACTAAGAGCTACTCGTATAAGAAGTTTATGACTGAGTTACTAAGTACGCCAAGAAACTCTTTCAGTTTATTCAGTTAGTCATAGTTACTAATAGTCAGTATCAATTGTTAATACAACTGCAGAAATGGAATTATTAGTAACGTCAGTATAGTTCGACTGCCTCATTGGTTGAGTGATTGCAAGCGCGACTGCCGATCGGGAGGTCCAGGGTTTAAACCACGGGTCGGATACTGTTGGATTTCTTAAATTTAGAATTTCTAGTAGTGACTCGGAGTCCGGATGTGTGCCCGGTGTATG
>DWMG01002144.1:0-13734 GCA_018244855.1 Elbella merops | reverse complement strand
TATAAAATTTAAACAAAAACTGCTTGTTTTTATTCGTAAGAACTCTACATGTATTGATCTCTACAGTCCTTTGGAACTGCTATTCCATCAGTATTTGTTCCAATCATCGAGAAAAAATAGTCCAAGAGACTTCAAAGCATCATTATCATTGACGGTTATTAATTCCTGTCATTTATTCTAATAATTAATTCATTTACCTGCCAACATGAATAATCTAGAATATTTTAATGATATTTAGCTGCATATATCATACGAAAATTTTAGGTAATGTTAAAGAGAATATAGTTTATGTTTATACATGTTATTTTATACTGGTGTACAAATAAAGAGTATAAATAAATAAAATACGTAATATTAGCAAATAAACTTTATGTTCTTATTGTTATTTCGTATTTTTAAATTTTAGTATGAGTATAGAATATGGAGCCCAGCAGTGTTATTATACGTACGAGTATATACTCGTCAGTATACGTACGTATACGTACGAGTATATACGTACGAGTATATACGTACGAGTATATAGTCCTAAGGGCGGATATATATCCGCCCTTAGGACTCTTCTACCTAATGTGTATATGCACACAGAAGTAAAATTATCTTCCTACGTTTAACTTGGTCAACTTGCCCTTGGACAGAATTAAGCTCTCTCATTTTAAGTTGATGCCCGTGTCTAAGAGTGGAGTTATACAATTGTTGATTATATTAAACTTAAAACAATTGTATTTATACGTAAAATCATCGTCCCTGATTTAGACGGCTAAAGAATGGAATACTCCACACCACCTGCTCGTGAATCCCCAAAAATACTAGATCCTAGGGCTTTTCAAACATAAAATGGAGAGGCATCTACTAAGCAAGCTGCTACACCGTAGGTAAAACCTAACATTAGAGGTTAAGAAATAGCTTTCCATCAAGCAACACAGCGTCCAAAAGCCTATACCATATTAAAAATGATTTTTTTCTGACCTTTTCACCGTTATACTATTGGACACGGCCAGCTGTTCGAATGAGAGGGTTAAGGCCATAGTCTAGAAATGTAGTAAACTAGAAATATATACACGTATAAATATATAAAAATTATCAAAATGTTGGTCAAATCTAGCCAATTTAAAACGGGATTAAACATACTGAAATGCCAAGTCTGTAGCACACTAAACGCAATGCAGTAAGGTGCAGCTCACCCCGCTGGTCGCGTAGCGCCCTAACTGTGCACTGTTTCATATGACTGTACTTGCGAATGAAATATTTATATCTAAAATAAAAGGCCACACAAAAGAAGATTTGTATATTTATCACAATTAAATTAAAACGTAAGTACGCAATATGTTATAAATAATAACTTAGAAAGACTTATTTTAAGTTTAATTTAAATTTTAAAAATATACCTTAAGAAGAAATTTTTAAAACTTGACAATATGAGTAATATTAAAAATCTAAATAATTCGTTTGATAATTCAAAGCATAATAATTTACAAGAAAATTATAGTGAAATAGAATTAAAAATAACATTTTCGTTCTACATAATTCATAAGAGAATTTCTAAAAGTTTCTTAAAATTTGTTATTATATATTTAAAAAAAAGGATCTTTATTAAGAATCTTAAGAGGTAATGGAACGTCAAAAACCCACTTAATAAAAATAAAATTATGTACAACATACCTTGCCAATTCCGGGATACAGTCACACCACAAATTTTCAAAACATCATGAACAGTCACCGTCTGAGCGATCACAGCGCTCGGCGAACAAAATCTTACTGTGAACATCAGTATCAACCCCTTCCAACAGCGTTTCCACCCTTATAACAAGCTCCGCCCAACTGCCGACCCGCCAATCACAAAGCGCCCAAAACCTTATTTACTGCAACCGCCCGCCCGCCCTAGCCGCCTGAACTTATCGATTGGGCGCACAGCTTGTTTAAGGCGGGCGGCTGAATTAATGTTGTGATTGAAGTTAGCGTGGTGCCATTAATTTATTTGCGTTCCGTATCATTCGATTAAGGCACCGCGATTGTGCTACTGTGATCTTCCACAAATATTGTACGTAGGCACTGTGGAGAACATGCTGTTTTTATATATTTTCATACATGTATCAGCTCATATGGAAGTATGACAGATAACTTCACATAATCTTAAAGAAGCATTTTGTAAAAACTGATTTCAGAAAAAAATTTATTGCTTTATATTATTGTTTTGAGTTTTTTTCTATTTGTTGTATTTAAAAACTTACAATTTCATAACAATTTATCCTTGCACTGCGTAGTAAAAGGGGAGGCTGGGCTTCAGCTATGGATTAATTTACAGAAATTTCACTAAAGAGAGACGAGGAGAGCTTAATACAGATACATAGCTGTGTCATTTTGGTTGAATGGAGTGGGTCGATTTCGTTCCTTTCCAAGTAGTGTTCGTTGACCATTTAAACTACTCGTATATATTACACGTTGGAAGCGAGTAGATGTTACTATCTTAAGACAGTCCACACACGGCAGTCTTGTATATACATACATATATTTGTTATTTAAATCTCTTAGCTGAGTATCACTTCACGTATAGTCGAATGAGGAAATTGTGACAAAATAAAACCTTAATGTTAACATTGAACATTTTGATATTTATCATTCTTCATTATTAAAATATTACTTTTTAATGAATGGGTGGTTAAAATAACACGCTTTAAGAAAGTCTAAGAAACGATATTAAACATTATTGATTTTTTTTTCTCATACTCATTTGCTATTTTATCACTGAACAGACAAGACAACTTTGTAGGACTGACGGAAATAAATACATGTACCTATGGAACCAAATTTTCGTAAGAATTTAAGTTCACGGAAAAGAAATATTAGTTTAGGCAAATTTGGTTCAGGATTTGCCTGACAAAGTATCGTAAGCCACAGTTGTGAATACATACCTATATATATTTCTGTATACTACATGTGGTATACAATAATATGTATTGTATTGTATGGTATCCTATTGTATAATATGGTACTACTGCCTACCTATTATTGTATGACTGCCTCGTTAGTCGAGTGGTTGCAAGCGCGACTGCCGATCGGGAGGTCCTAGGTTTAAATCCTGGGTCGGGTACTATTGAATTTTTCTAATTTAGAATTTCTTGTAGTGACTCGGAGTCTGGATCTGTGCCCGATGTATGGCAATAGTCTCACTACCTATGCCATGGTACGTAAACGTAACTGGTGAAATGTGGGAGTGTATTACACTCCTCTGCTTATTCCTTCGGATATTACAGGCGCGATATTACGTTTACAAAGTGTGTTGTATTATATTGTTTTTTTATTACAATAACTAAGCAAGCAACGTATATAAATTAATAGCTTCCACGTGATCGCAAGTACAATTTTCCTCATGTCATCTCACCCTGTGATCTCCACTACGGTTTGTACAAATGCCATCAAGATAACAAACCCCTGGGCAGCTATAGCTAATGGCCAGTAGATTTGAAAGTGTAAAATATATATTATACAGTTCGTTCTATGTTTACAATAAACATTACAGGAATTGGATAACATTTTGTATAAATTGTAAAATAAATAAATTGCAAATATGTTTTAAACTAATCATACATAATGTATGTTTTAAATGAATTGTACACATTTTTTAAATGCATTGTACATATGTTTGAATTAATTGTATTATGAATAATATATTTTAAATGAATTATACATATATTTGAAAATAATTTGCATATGTTTATAATGATTTGTAATAATAAATTAAATTAGTTGCAGATATGCTTAAAAGGAACTGCACATTTGATTTAAGGGAATATCAAATCTTTTTTAAATTTGTTGTACAGAGGTTTTTAATAAATTGTACATTGTGTATATGTGTTGGACTATGAAAATCTTAGTAGGTAATACGGTACAAAATAAATTGTAAAATTATTTGACAGAATAATAGCATATTATTTAAAAACCAAGAAATACAAGTGGGAAGTACATAAAATTTATCTACAATATAAACTGATGAAAAGAAAACTAATTATTTAAACCAACAGTTTAAGTAGCGCTGGCCGACAGTGATGGCAACCAGCACGGTGTCATAATAAACGATGTTGCCGTCTGTAAAGATTTAACCCTCAATTATGGTATTAGCTACTGAAGGGTTACGCACCCCAGAGTAATGGCAGTTCCAATCGCTTAGGGTTGTGCCTTTCCAAATATAGATAAATATTTATATTGATTTATAGATAAGGTATATTTAATAATTGTTACAAGAAAGAAAGAGATAAACAAATCGATGTGCCAGTATACGCCTTAGAAGTTATACGTTTTAGGTGTAAGCGATTTTTATTACTCCGGTATGACAATAATTTATTTATGTAGAACGGAAATGATTTTCCTATAAATATAAATGAAAAATATTTTAGAAAATAAAATAAAAATTTAGTTGACTAAGCAAATATATTTACGTAAATGAATGAATGAATGACATTATACAGTTGACCAATTCGTCCTTGCACGTTTTGTACACCCCTAACTTCATTTCGCATTGCTCATCTCAGTTTTAACATCATTAAACGCGCTGACAGAAATACACATAACTACAATACAAATGTCGAATTTAATATTTCATTTTATGATTTAGTTAAAAAACTATGTAACTAATTACACTTCAATACTCCTGTCGTAATTTTGCAATTTAGTGTAGCTTTCACATAATTGGTGCGAATTTTACTAAATTTTTTCGGACATTAGTATATATAGATACTTTAAAAAAGTGGAAAAGATTTCTGACTACCTATTTGTATACAGTAACTATTGATATATAGTTTTTAGATTCTAAGTATTTGTACTGTTTATTTTAATATATAGAATAATTTGTTTATAAAGTATATTAGTGTACTATAATGCAGGGATTATAGGCTACGTGTAGCTAATTATGATTCAGAACCCCCAATTGAAACTCACAATTTAAAACGAACTTCGGCGTATTTTTCTTTCAAAGCTCCAATGAGCACAATTTGAATGCACTTTAATCTGCCCCAAACTAGGGTTGGCAAATAATAAATCATGACATTCGATTGAAATAGGGTTTTATTATTATTTTTCCACAGGTATGTTAGATGTATTTCAAAGTAAACCAAGATTTATATAATCAATATTTATTTTCTCAGTGTCTGATAAAGGAAAGTAGATACAAAATAATATCAAATATTTTCTAATATTATAGAAAACTATGAATTGCAAATTACACATTATATACTGAACTGAAATCTGCAGAAAATCAAAGTAGATAACTAAACCTAAACAGAAACACCTGGAAAATATATCTGTGTCAGAACTCGCAGTTGGCAACCCTAGCCGAAGGCCCCAACATCTTTATGAGTAACCAATTAATTGCGGATCTCCAGCACCGCTCACGTTTTAATGAACACACGCTGGTGAAGAATTTGAAAGGCATTATTGATTTGATTGTGCACATTTAATTGGCCGGTTTGTGTGTGGAGGGTTGCATTAACGATGCGACGGATTATATTAATCGATGGGATGTATAAATAAAAATAGTATAAATAATAATATAAATAGTAGTATCAATGGGCGATGGTGGAATTCTCACTTGAACTATAATAATAATAATTATATTATTAAATAAACGAGGCAGTTAAGTAAGATAGGCAGAGGAGTGTAGTACTTACACTCCCACGTTTCATCAGTTACGTCCATGGAATAGATGGTGAACCTATTGCCGTACATCAGGCACCGATCCATACCCTGAGTCACTACTAGAAATTCTAAATTAGAAAAATCCGGTAGTACCCGACCCTGGATTTAAACCTAGGACCTCCCGATCAGCAGTCGCGTTTGCAACCACTCGACCAACGAGGCCGACAAAGTGTTACCAAGAAGTAGTAATGCAACTGTTGATATAATTATAACTGATATACATATAATAAGGTAACTGGTAAAACGTGGGTGTCTACTACACTCCTCTGCCTACCCCTTCGGCGGTTACAGGCGTACATTACGTTTATATAACAATATAATTTACCGTATTATATCATAATTATTGGTGAAACTCTTAAAGTGATTAAATATTACTAGGTACTATAATTTTTTCTATTACACATTCATCAAATTGTAGCATAGCCCACTTCAATGACTTTCGAAGTTTTATCTCATTGTAGTTTTATATAAACTATAGTATTCATCATTTATGGGAGTTCAACTGTTACTTGTTATATTGGTAAATTTATATATTACTGAGCTCCTTATGAAAAAAATAAACTCTGTATATCTCTGCTGTTAAACTATGTACAACTACAAACCGTTATGTCTAGAACATTGACAGAATCAACGTGAGCCATTAATATTTTATTTTATTCATTTTCTTTTATTTTTTGTTTATTTTATAAAATAAAATTGTATTCTGTGTATTTGTAACGCATATTACACATACAGTGTACCTTCTTGCTTTACTGCTGTAGGTATATAATCTTTAGTTATGAAAAATCTAAACGAGATAATTCTCAACTGTGTATAAAGATTTCTCTTCATGCATTAATAAGTTTATTATAAACATTATAAACGAATATAATTTCAGCGCTTTCTGTTGTTAGTTCAAATATTGACATTTTTATGTCTAGTCGTATGAAAATCATCACACTGATGATGTACTTAATTACTTCGGGTGTGACATATTATTTGCTGTGACACCCGAAACCGTGGGTTCGGCCGATGCATTAACTAATCTGTTGGCCCACCAAATTAGCCTAATGTCTTTACGCTTCCTTTCGGACGACGCCTTAAATTTGACACACCAGGTAACTAGTAGCACTTACTTAGGCCTGTTAAGATAGATATGTTTTGCAACCGGTGCTCTGCCTACCTCTAGGGGAGGAGGCGTGACGATATAATAATAACAAATTAAGTAAATAGAAGCCAACAATATTATTTATTCTCTCCTAACACTTGCTAGTTGTCAAGTGAATTTTTTTCTATACTTGGCTCGGCAAACAGGCAACGGGCTACCTGATGTTAAATGGTTACCGTCGTCTATGGACATTGGCATCACCCGAGGAGTGGCCATTAGGTTGCCGGTTTAAAAGGAGAGCTTTCTTTGCGGTCTTTTTGACGAACCCCGCATCAGTGCTCTGTGAACATCTCAGATAAAAGCTCGTGCGAACCGTTCATACACATCTGGCGAAGGGTACCTTTGACTACTCATTGGGAACAGTATTATATATTTGAAAAAGTCGGAGCACAAAATCCTGGTTGCAAAACAGTAGAGAGTTGACTGGGATAGCGAAAGCACGCCGACTATTTTACTTTGCACAAAACCGAGGGAAGTTTGCAGAATTGACAGCCATCCTTCGCTAGTCAGAGAGGCACTTCAAGAAAAAAATGTTCGTAATTCGTGATTCGTTTCGTATTCGATCGATACTTCATAATTCGTTTTGAAAACATTACGGTTTCAATTGTCTATGACACTTAACTCCATTCATACTGTTAAAAAAACACCGTTATACACAATATGTTTTTTACTTAACTGCGTCGATAGGTTTTATAAATGATTAAAATTTTACTATGGCCTTAACTTTGTGGAAATATAAAAGGATCGATGATGACAATGATGATGAAATCAATAGTAAACACATGTTAGATTTACTGTCTGCAGTAGGTATATTATTCGGTCATTTTATATTTACAAGCAATCATTTCATACAACTTAAGTAGCCTTGCACATGTATAAATATACTAGTTTTGTCAATCGAATGATTGATCGCTTTTTCCTGTGTGATGCTCCCAAAACACCTATCTATTGAAAAAATCTTCTATCCACCAAAAAAGTACCGACAAAATAGACTGTTACAGTTTCCGAGATTGATTCGTAGACAAAAATAGGCAAAAATACACAAAACCAGGCAAATTTCACGAACACATTTTGTTTAGGTATACCTACATCGAATACTTCATATCCTATTATGGAGACACAGACTAAAAGAACCAGATGACAATTATCCTATTATGGTAAAGAGGTATGCAATAATTACCATTATGTCTTCAACACTTCAATATTTACGCAGCCATTCCTGAACATATTTTTTTAATAGGTACCTAATATTTTTAAGTAAACACTTGTATTTTGTATAAGTCCGACTCCCAAACGTCGGTGTTCGTAAAGATTACATCTGAAAATAAAAGCATTATTTTCGCTGTAACAATAATCGTCTAGGCAAAAACAATTAATTTTCAGTAACGTTGGCAGACATAACTAAGCGGAGGCTTCGCTGCGGGCCTCCACTTAATTGAATACCGCACCTCTACTACCGAATCTCGATTCAAACTGACAGTACTCTTAGACAACATTTTAACGGTCACTATCTATAAATAAATAATAATCGCCCCATTATAATTTATTGAGAGGGTTAAGGCCATAGTCTGCCACGCTGGCCAAGTGCGGGTTGGCAGAATCCACCTTAGAATTTTTTTTTTATAATTTCTAAGATATACAGGTTTTCTCACGATGTTTTCCTTCATCATTAGCAAGTGATATTTAACTTAAAAACACGTTTTAGTGAAGACGTGCGTGCCATAGATTTGAACCCAGCACCCCCGGAGTGAGAGGCTAAATTCTTAACTACTGGGCCATCAATGCCCAGTAGCTATCTTCTCGATTTTAAAATACTGTACATAAAAACTTTACCTGACAATTTATAGCTCTTCATCAGTGTGATAGATTCCAATATCTACAGAACAGTTTTTTTTAACCTGCTTATTAATATTGTTAATATGTTTATTAGGCTAGTTCTACTTTTTTAATTGTTTATTATTGTAATTGTAGATTTCTTAATAAAATCAGCGAATAAACGTATTTCTCTTTCTTTTTTTCCTTTTTACTCGCTGTCAAATGTAAAACATTGAAGTTAACACACGAAAACAAATGAACAAATAGTTTTTAAGTTACGCTTGGATTTAAACACACACAAAATATATATTTGTCCCACCTATGAATTACCATACTATCCTCAATAAGTCGTTTTATAGAGAGGTTTCGACATGAGGCGTGCAAGTACGAAGAGACTGATGAATGTAGAAGAAGCATCGCAGATTTGTTTGGCACGTGGTGTTGCCTGCCTACCCCGTAAAGGACCTGACGTGAAGGTATAATAATTAATCTTAGTTATGTAACACCGACTGCAATAACAATGGTAGGTGGGTTGGGCAGCAGTGCGGAAAGTTAAAACGGGCGGGCCCTCCTCGCCCAGACGGTCCGTTAGAAATGTTGGATACGTTGCCCGAATTAATTAAAACAGAATAGCGACATATAAAAATTACTTATGATTAATAACTTTATATGTTTTTTTATCTCCGAAATAACGTGTGTGTAGGAATCTAGTGACAAATGTAGACGAAATCCATTAGTCAGGATACAGATAATGGCACTCGATGCTCTGAGGATTGACAGATACAACATTTACTTATTATATAGGTGTACATACATATATAAGTAGGTACATCTGCATATTCGCGCAAGTCGAAGAGGGCGAGTTTTTGATAGAATTTCATAAATGATAACATTCTTTTTCTCTACCATTGTATGATTACACTGTTGGTACGCAGGTCGCTTCTCAGAATGGGGGGGTTAAGCCCATTGTCTGCCACGCTGACCAAGTGCGAATTGTCACTATTCACACGCCTTAGAGAATTTTTTTTTGTAAGCTCTATGGTGTGCAGGTTTTTTCATAATGTTTTCCTTCAACCTCAGTCGAAGTACTATTTAATCTAGAAAGCAAAGAAAAGAGTAAAAAAGTACGCGCCGTGGATTCGAATCCACGACCACCAAAACCCTGAATTCTAAACCACTATGCTATCACTACCATAACATAACATAACGCCTGTATTCCCCTGAAGGGGCAGGCAGATGTCTGCGATACCCCCATAAGCTGAACCAGTTACGTTGTACGCAATCTTGTTACGTTGTACGTAAGCTTTCGTTCGATGCGAATTTATTGTATAACTTGTTGGAAGTAGGTAGACATCAGCGCTGTAATTATTTACCAGAAAATACTTAAGGGAGCGAGTGCGATGGAGCGGTGAACGGCGTTGCCGACAAAACCTACCTAAACCGATTACGTTGCGAATGCCGTTCTCGGTCGTATTGTGCGCGGACAGCCCTCTACCAACTGTAATGTTTACTCTATTTTACTTTATACAACATGTATACAACTGTACAATTTAGTTTATACAAGTGTATACTTTATTTAACATGTATACCTTATTTGTACATTTTTATTTTAAAGAGCACATGACAACTCGTAACTTTGGTTCAATAAATCGTTTTTTTTTCTCGATATCTTATGTATTTTTGGACTGAGGCTCGATGGGGTGATGATCTGCGAAAAACTATACGCAGAAATTGGTTGCGTCACGCTTAGGATAGGCTGCAATGGCGCTTATTGGGGGAGGCCTATGTCCTGTAACTCAGTGAAATAGACTGATGATGATATACAACATATATTTTCAATTTAAATCATACATTAGTCCTTTGTCCTTGTGGATGCATTGCCTAAAGTATTAACAAGCTGAAGTAGCAATGGAGTGGTTACATTTGTCGCAAAGCCGATAACCGCTGGTGTAGTCCTGTTCTGGAGTAGAGACCAAAACTTAACAAACGTAGCGCAAAACACGGAAAACAATCTTAATACTCCAGCTTACCGATAGAAATGTAAATCGTATTAATGATTCCACGAGTATAATATTTCTACAAATATTCTAACACTTAACAGGCTGTAGTACATTAGTATCACTAGAAACATGTATGTAGGTATGTACACGCATAAATCCTTCAAATCCAATCGCCCTCTTTAGGTCGTAATTGTTCTTACCTTAGTCGAGTCGGCTACCGGCGACGTAGCTGATTGAGCTGACAATGTACAAGGTTTAATATTGTCGGAGCTTAGCAATTTTCATGTTTGCTTTTAATATAATTGTGTTCAGTTTATCTGTTGTAGGATTATGTTGGAGGATTACAGACGCCCGGCGGGACGCTCAAATTGAATTGTAATATGCTACCGTTATTAATAACGCGAAACGCTGCGTAGGGGTGCCTATCACCATGAACACATTCATATCCGAGATTCGGTATATACATATATTTTTTATACAAAACTCAATACAACCCTCAATGACTGCTGTTTATCGACGCCGTTGTGTCCTATTGTCTTCGTTTAAAAATTATTATTCATTTATTTATTAGAAAAAGTCAGCACTTAATTGAACTTATTGTGGATTTTATTCATGTACGAGCATCTGAACAAAAAAAATTTGCTCGTTTATTCTCATTTGCGTTATATTGTAGTCAATGAAACCACGGCTTATCTTAGATTGGCAACCCTATCGCAACCCTATCGCTGTACGCGCCCGTCCACCAGAGCGCGTCATTTTTTCCGCAAATTTTAAGCGTCTCCCTTGTATTCCGCGAATCAGCCATATTTGTACAATAACTGCCCGCCCGGGATACCTCCACAATGGCCTTTTTGTTTAACGACGTCTTTCTATCGCTGCGACGCGTGCCCAGTTTTTTCAATGGGGTATATTCAGGGTTGCCATGACCACATGGTACATTAATAGCGTGGATTCAATCGCAATAACGAGTGATCGGAAGTTGTACAATTATTTTCTATATAATACGAAGGCGTTTCTTCATGTACATTTATTTGATATTTTTACTTGTGTGTCATATTGTCTTGATGCTTCTCATTTTGAGAGGAGACTAGTGTCCAATAATGGAACGTAAAAGGGTTGGCAATGATGATGATGATAAGGATTATGCTGACTTGTTTAAAGACATTTTATGCATTATTCATTAGTAATTTACATAACAACCTTTATTTCCTGCTAACAAGGAAATTTTACTTTCATTGGTAACTGAGTAACGAAGAATTAACAGGACGATTTTTTCTAAATCTTAATAAAATTCGAGCGATTAATTAAAGTATTACTTAATTTTATATATGAAAGAAATGACTCCTTACGTGCTGTCTATATTTAATAGTACATAACATGAATAGCAAGAAAAATAACGTTAAAAGTCGTACGTCGCAACGTCGGAGAGCAGGACATGGGTGCGTAAAGTGGCTGCCTCATAAAAATGTATGAAGCGACAAGATGGGCAGCTAACAAGAGGTAGCAAGGAACCATGGAACATAAAAAATTGTTTTCCTCGCCCGTTTTCCACCCTGTTATTCCGCCCCGACGGTAATTTTGACAAATGAACGTATTTGTTATATTTACAAAACGGAGATGTTTCTTGAAAACAAAGTAACATTCTGCTGAACCATGTTTTTATTGTGAGGGCCTGGGGAACGCGATTTATTTTAGAAACCGAACTTATCAGTCACGCTGTCAGTATCTATCAGCGTTCAAAAACGAGAACAATAAATTTGACCACAAACCAATATATTATCATTATTTAACGACGCTCTATTTAAATAGCTATTATTTTTTATTAACACTTCATCAACAGAGATATTTTTTTAATCTATATATTTTTATAAAAGATCTATGGCCGGTGTTTGGCAACAGGCTCACCACCTATTCCATTGTGGGACTTAAATGTAACTGGTGAAACGTGGGGGCGTACTCACTGCTCTGCCTACCCCTTGAGGGATTATATGCGTATTGTTACGTTACGTTAGTATTAAATTTTAAAATCCTATCCGAGTCTTGTCTCTTACAGCGAACTGTGTGTTATATACATATGTTCATTGTATAAGGTAGAACGAACATTATATTTTGTATTTTTAATGTACGGTACAATTCAGGCTCAAAGTTAGTAACGACATCTAGTATTAAATGCACTATGAAAATCATATCTGAAATAAATGCATTCGTTTATATAACCTTGAATTATAAAAATGCTAAGCAAAATGCTCAATTTAAGTTTTAATTGGTAGGATTATTTTTAATTTTTCAGACAAGTCTTATAATCAGATTTCAGATAAGTCTTATAATCACGGCAAACTTGTCGCTCATGATAGTGTGACATAAAGCTTAGCACAAGAAAATACAGAAGAAAGTTTAAAATCAATTAAAGACAAAGATCTTATACAGTTATGTTCGTTATGTTCGTTATGTTCGATTTGCTCGATATTAAGCCATATTTAAACAGGGTCCTGAGAAACTCGGGTTGTTTAGGCATTATAAAATAATACATTTATTAAGACCAGCGCCATCTATTTATAAATGTAATAAAACCGATTATTAAGTACACATGTTCTAATGTAGATGACAGTACTTTCGTTATGTTCGTTCGATATAATTATTTAATAATTATTATCTTTATAATATTGGAACTAGGGATGAGCAAATGGAAAAAATATATCAATATAAATGTTATCAATATTTTTAAAATATGTCGATATAGGTTGAGTAAAAAACATCGATATTTCGATATATCGATTGTTTTACTCTTAGTGTTTGGTCTAGATACCGTTTATGGAAGAAAAAAAAGGTCGTTTTCTCGGCAAATAGATGTCGTCGAAGGAAAGGAAAAAAAAGCTCGTTCGGTCATATTCACATAGCCCAATAAGCAATTTATACCACAAAGTATATTAAGGCGGCTTAAAAAATATCGATATTGATATTCAAAAATAAAAATCGGATATCGATAATATTGATATATTTTATCGACGATAATATATATCGATTTTTTTAAATATCGATATTTATTGCCCATCCCTAAATGGAACGAAGTTCCCGCGGTTTACG
>DWMG01002143.1:0-13738 GCA_018244855.1 Elbella merops | reverse complement strand
ATGTAATAGTTTCATAAAAGTTAACGGCTAGTATTTGCTTAAGTACCAGTGAAAAGGTAGGAGAACACTTGACCAGACAAATTGAACCCGTAGAAACGCGAAGAACTCCTGCATTCTATTCTATTTTCTTTTGCCAAGACTTCAGAAAGAGAGGTCAGGTTAATTTTGATCCTTCACTCTCAAGACGACGCATTTCCAGTCTTAGAACAAAAGCAGTTACGTGGAATTTCAAAAGGATTTTAAACGTAAAGGTGTAGAGTTTAAAATCGCGCGAGGAATCTCTGCTCGTAAAGTAGTGTGGAGTGACGGAAAGAACAGTAAAATCCATGAAGTAGAAACAAAATACTTGTTTTTGTTAAAATATGTTTCCGAGTTAAATGTAAAGCTTTAAAGAACTTAAATGAAAACAAATAAAATTAAATTTTGGGAAATTATGAGAGTGCTTAAAACAGTTTTTTTTTAACAGGGAGTTTTAATGTGCCATTTTTTGTGACAAACGTAATAGTAGATAAGGGTGGGTCATCATTCGAATTTAAATATTCTCTTTAAATTTTTAATATACTGTAGTACATTTAAATTACAATTATGGTTTATTTTAATTTTGATTCAAACAAATGTGCTAGCCCTTTTAGACTTATTTTTACATGATTAAAAAGCTATATACATAGTAGGTACTCTTGAAATTAATCAGTCCCTCTACTTCAAGCAACACGGCCAACTTACAAGTTTTGGACAATCGCTCGATAATTATTAATTTATAAATTCGTGCTTATAAAAAAAGAAATCTCTACAGATTTTTGTCCGTAGCATTTGGCTGTCGATTTAACGCTTACGTTTGCTACAACGGTGAAGCTGTTATACAAAAATTTAATATAATTCCCGTGTTCCGCTTCTGGTAGCCGATGTGTTGATGCAAAAATGTTGTTTCATTAAGTAACCGTCTTTACAAAGAATATAACGGGCATAATCTATGTAACAATAACAATTTAGGTAATAATAATAATAAAGTAAGAACAGCTGTACTAAATGATATTTAATGTCAAACTAGGCAACCACAGAGCTCACTAATTACATAAATTAAATTGAAAATATATATACGTAAAAAAAGGAACATCTCACTTGTAATTCCCGAAGAAGTAGGGACAGGAGTGTAGTACACGACTCATTATAGTAGTTCGTCATTATATATACTAGTCACGTACAACGGTTATTGAGAATTTGCCTAAAATATATATATTTAATGACACAAAAGTACTAAGTCACCCGAATAACATTTGTAGGGCTAAACAATAAAACAGCTGAAATATGAAAAGTTAATCTTGTTTCGCTCACGTCTCGAAGAACGAACGAACGAACTTACTTCACTAATGAGTATTGAACGAGTTCACATTTAACTTGTACTTCTCTGCTATACATTTTGTATGTAGGTATAGAAATTGATGAAGTTTACGAAGTTATTGTGATAGTGTACAAATGTTTAACAACAAGTTCTCTAACTAACATGACCAAGCTTATATCATGTACATAACATCTCCAATATGAGATCTCGATAAAACGTGATATTTATCGTCATCTACATTATTACCGTCCGTGTTGTCGTCATTATCATTAACATCATTACGGTCATGATAATTATCATAACCATTACCCATATTACCGCCATGATAATCATTATCACCATATTCATCATCGCCATATTCATCATCGCCATATTCATCATCTCTACCAACATCATCATTAACCCTTTGTCGTACCATTATTGGATTCTCCTACCGGATGTCCCAACCTAATAAAAAGTTTAAAAACCATACTGAAAAATGATAACGGATTCTTGACACTTTAAGGAATATTATGTGAGAATTTATAGCGTGAAGGTTTCCTTACAACGTATTCCTTCAATACCATCATAATAACCCTCTTATTCTGAAAGAAGACTCTTCCCAAACAATTAAAGGATAAAAGCGTGGCAATAAAACGTTTTATATTGACACAATAAGAAAATCGATTAAACAGAACATCGCTAAAATCTCTACCAGTTCTCACATATTATATAGCTACTAGCGGACCCGGCAGACGTCATCCTGTCGTGCAGCAGCAGCAGCAAAAGCAGTGTTACATTAAATATATTATTTTAAACTTAACATGTACATTTTTCTAAATTTTGCTTCCAACGAATCTACGATTCAGTCATCATTTTTGGATATCTCACCGACTACAACGCCACCTATTGGTTCCATTTGTGGATTAAAATCTTATAGGGGCACACTCGAACATACAGAAAAATATCATTAAAATCGTCCCTATCGTTTGGGAGAACATCAGGACAGCAGCGCCCCCTACCACGTCCACTAGCATTTTCAAATCGTCCAAGAACTCATAGAAATATACAGATAAAATTTGCATGCATGAACAGTTGTTCGTACGCCGCGGCGGGTATTTCGCCGCATGGGTATGAGTCTACGGGCCTTGAGGATTCCCTCCTTACCTAGGCAGTCTCAGAGGGTCAACTACCCCCCGATGCTCCCACCCCGTCGTCAGACGGTGTTGTAGTCTGCGGTCGTCACTCGCCGACCATCGATGCTAGACATCGTCGTCCAGCCCCTCTAGCTCCCGTTGGTACGGGTGGCCGTCAGGGGTACGAGCGTGCAGGGGCGCGATTCCCCTGAGGTGGATATGAGGCCAAAGAGCATACATACATATATACGCGCCATGGTCCTTATATGGTAGACAAAGAGTGCCAAATATCTACGGTATTGCTGTGTATTACTTTGCTGTAATTCAATTAAGCCCAATTTTTAAGTTAAGTAAAATTGTTTTCAACAAATGTGAAAATGTCAGTGTAAGATTTTATTAAACTAAATCACAGTTAATTACAAATACAAACGAATTAAAATTACCTCATTGTTGTATACATTTGATTCAGTTAAAGATTAACACCAAAGGGCGAGATAAGTTCTATCTCAACAAGCGGTGAAGAAAGAAACACCGAAGCTACCTACAATTGCCGAATGTACTGATAAACTAACGAACATTAGCGTCGGCCAAGTCCGATTCGATTATATTTTGGCCGCGACCGTAACTGCGGTCGAAACTATTTTTTTTGGCTGAAACTGGCCGAAACCACGACCGACAATACGACAATTTGCTTCCCGTTGATCACCGACATTTTTAATAATGTTATAGCGCTGCCACGTAACAAATAATTTTATGAATATGAATGCATCACGATTAAATATTATCAAATTCGAAGTCGAAATACATTTATTCATAAATAATTTATTCAGGGGAACTCTCTCTGAAGCTACCCCTGCTTCACTAACTGTACGGGAGGTGAAATCAGAGCACGACACTTCAAGGCAAGATATCTTATTATTACAAAAACATTACAAACGTGTTACATGTATTTTACCGGGACATCTTATTGGAATATTTAAATAAGAATCTGGCAGTGGTTAGATGTGAAGAGCTGAAGATCGAGTTCAGTGGCGTGCTATTGGAGAGGCCTATGTCCAACAGTGGACGGGAGTAGGCTGATAATGATGATGATGATGAAATAAGAATCGGTCCATAAATCACCTAAGTATGTATAATTATTCTACAACATTTCTGATACACGTTACATTTTCAAAATCAAACTGCTCGTAACAAACCTAAAAAACGTTTTTAAAATATCTAAGCACCTTTAAAATATCTATGACATACAAGTTTTTTAACAAAATTGACGACACTCAAGACAATGAATGTCTTTCGGCTGATTTGATACTAAAACCTTTTCCGTGTCGATATCATAATTTGATAGAATATTTAAAAATATATATAGAAGAAGAAAATTTGAAATCAAAAGAATAAATAAAACAATTAAAGAATACGGACGTATTTTTCTCTGGACACCTGTATGATTATTTAGAATACATCACTAAAATAAAGAATGACAAAGCACTACAAAATTATAATACATATATATATATAGAAATCAGTGCGCTACCTAACATACCAGTAACATACAAGTATGATAAAAGTAAAAAAAAAAAAAATTAATAAACGTGCTTAATAAAATAACACAAAAGAATATAAAAATCTGCGAACACAACGTGGACCAGTACGTACTCGGCCAATTTGCACTACAATTAAATTTATAAGATACACAGTTATTACTCAATGCTGTTACAAATGATTAGAGCAATAAACAAATGCGGAGGGCACGCGACACGCTAGTTAATCTTCAGTAAAATTGGCATAGGTGTGTATTGATACACCTTAATCTTAAATAAATAATGAGGAATTGGGGGTGGAAGGACCTAAGTGCAGGACATTAACAAGGGTCCAGTCCAATTTTCATCCTGTCCACGTTGATATATTGGGGATCGATGTGGAGCCGTTCCGTGCCGCCGACCGACGACACAACTCATTTACTTTTTTCTGTTGCTGGCGCTCGGGCTCAACCTGTGATTGCTTCTGAGATATACATATGTGACCAACTCTAAAACTAATATATGTATTTGTCATATTGTTAGGCTTCACGAGTTCATTAGCTCTAGTAACAGCACTGAACCCTTTGTGATTACGAGGCATGTTGTTTAATAATAACATGAGTCGCTCATGTAAATTTGCCACTGAGATCACCCAGCCAAGGACTAATCGGAATTTACATTGCTTTACACGGCTGATAACATAACGCTGATAACTGCCTCATAACGTAATACCATTTGAGTACCTACTTGATTGTGATGCTGATCGTTAAATGATTCTGATTCCGCAACAACAATAAGCAAACAGCTTGTAATATTATAAATTTTTTTGTAACAAAAAGTTATTGTTGTTTTTCCTACCCAAGTAAAATTTAAGGTTAGGCTAATAATATGAACGGTTTGTTAATTTTTAATTGCATAGAATTATTCACAACAATCCTTTTATAACCGCTAAGAACGGTGAATCTACCCACAAGTACACTAATCGTACATCTTGTTCGACTCAATATTTATTAACTAAAAATAAAGTTGGAAGGTAACAAACAACATGCGGACGTGAGGCTTAGAACGAACCCTGTTCTTTAAAAATTCAGAGTGTACCCAACCACGGCGCTTGCATTTTTCGAGAGTACTAAAGTCTGCTTCGTTTATATTAAAGACCTCTATCTATTCGTTTTATCCGTCGAGAAATATGCTTTCACTCTCACCATCTTTTTATCCTACTAAGACCCGCCACGTCTATAAACGCGGCTCTTCACGAAATAGTATTCAGCAAATTTATAAAAGACTTTTGGACAAAAAATTACTCCGCACGAGGTCCATTTTTATCACACATTGTAGTTGGTAGTTAGAGGAGAGGTACTTAAAGGGCTGTCTATAATTGTTGGAAAAATCAATACTGAAAAGGGAACTAACATCATTTCTCTATGTTGGCCTATTCACAGAGCTAGTATCCTGTATCAATATATGTATTATATAATGTACATGATTTTTTAAGGCTAAGCATCAAACGATGGCCATCATATTGTCACTATTGTCGTCATTCATGTGATGTACGTACACCAGTTGTTACGACCACTACTAACAGAAGTAGGTGTGTGCGTGGGAGTGCGCCAGCTCCGACGTACGCTTCGAACATTATACATTATAATGTTCAAAGCGTATTCGTAAAGATAAAAAAAATCTAAACGCTCCCTAGTCGTTCAAACAACTTGACTGTTAATTTTTGTGATTAATATTTGACATCATCGTTTGTTCGGCTGAAATGCTTTTGTCGCACAGTCCCACTGCTGAGCACGGCTCTATCGCACCAGTGATGGGAAGCCTTGAGCTTACTCTATCATACTGCTCCAGTACAAATTACTTAATGGAAATACCTACCTATGTACATATTACCTATGTACATATACATATATGTACATTTTTTCTAGTAGTGGTTCGGAGTCTGGATATGTGCCCGATGCATGGCAATACTCTCACCACCTATTCCACAGTGGGACGTAAACGTAACCGGTGAAACGTGGGAGTGTTCTGCATTCCTCTGCCTACCTCTTTAGATGGGATTACAGGCGTGAAGTTACGTTACGTTTAGTAGGTTCAATATATGGCTTTGCATGTCGCGAATACTTTTAATATTTGTTATGAATGTGTGTGTTGTAAGGAATTGGTAATATTAAGGACAACATCGTGATGATGGTTTTTGCTTTTATTATACATGTCATCACATCAGGTTCCTTGTGGCTTAGGCAGACGTCACTGACAGCCAAATATCCGTTTAGAACTCACGTGTTTCTTCAACGCTCACCACTCGCTTCATATATGCACGTATGTATGTGTTTATTATTTATTTATTTATTTATTTATTCTTTATTGTTGTTTTCTTTTTGTTGTTGTTTATTTGTTTTATTTTATGTTGGTTATAATCATGTTCATTTTAAAATTAACTCCAAAATAAAGTCACAGGTAATTATTCCAAGGATTAAACGTACATCGCCTGTCAACTTGCTTATCGGTCTTGTAATGTGCCGTGTTTCGGAATTGTTATAATAATATATAATGTCTATTAGAGGATTTTTAAGTTCAAATTAGTTATTTCTCTGCCACGAATAATTGGTTTAGTTAATTATTTATTAAAATATAATTATTTAAACCTTAACCAGTACTTCTGTCTAAGGTTTATAGGTTCTAAATATTTCAATTGTGTATTCTTTTAACTTATTACAATATCTTGGGACTCCGCACACGGCCATCTGATGCCGAAGTACCTAAGCATCAATAAAGTTTTGTCATGGTAACTCTTTGTTGAGGTTGCGGTTTTTCGTGGTTAATAAAATATGTGTAAGTACACGTTTACAAAATTTAAATATACATTTAATTTAAATATTACAGAAGAGCCTAATAGTGTGACTTTTTCAAATTTAGAATTTCTAGTAGTGACTCGGTGTCTGGTTCTGTGGCCGCTGTGAGGCAATAGGCTCGCCGATTATTCCATGGGACGTAAACGTAACTGGTGAAACGTGGGAGTGAGCTACACTCCTCAGCCTACCCCTTCGGGGATTACAGGCGTGAAGTTACGGCTAATAATATTATTACCTTCATAATAGACATACAAAATACACTGTCTTAAGCCATTGTATTGTTTTCAATTCACATAACAATGTTGTACCTATATCTACGCAATTACGTCAAATAATACATTTTGTTATGTGTTACAATTTATTTCCATAATATCGCGTGTTATTTAATACGAAGCCAATTAGCTGATTAAACCTCTATTCAAATGGATATCTGACTGCGTGTAGCATTAATGATGAAATGTTTTAAAAACGGTGAAAATTATTCACGTACGAATATTGAAAGAGGCGTGTAATGGGTGTAAATACAGATGATTTAGCAGCATGTAGTGTTTGCGAACTGACCACAACGTGGCTGGAGTGAGCTTGAACTGTGCAAATGAAAGGTAAACAGCTCTGACTATGAGCATTCTCGTCCACGAATTGTGAATGAAAGGGCAGATTTTACAAGTGCTTTTACAAAACTCCGCGTAAAGTTATGCTTTACTTTAATATGCTGAAATTCGGTCCATTATAAACATAGTAGTTTCCGTGAATGGGTTATTATTAAAATACTATATAATAATGAAGTTCCGTTAGTAATTTTCAGTGTGCCATTTGCGAATTTTTCATATTGAATAAAAGAAAAAAAAAAATTTTTGGTTTGAGATTTCTTTTTTAATCTAAGAATGGGTAACGATTTACACTCGTAGGACGTTAAGTTTGATGAGAATATGTTTGTCGTAGACTATATTGGCTTGGCTTTTAAAACAGTTATATCGATTTCTAAGCTGCTCAAAAATCTCATACAAATGTAAGGCTTGACTATTTATGTCCATTTAAACTTATATACAATATGTATTCATGTATATTTATATATACTTATATGTATATGCACACATATGTATATACACGCGTGCGCGCATGTTTGTGTGTGAGTGTGTGTGTGTGTGTGTGTGTGTGTGTTTTTGTCACTGATCTATTTTGTAACAAGAATTCAAACGGCCTGATAAGACACAAAAACAAGCCCGATGAGGCCAGGACAACAGCATCGTTAAAAATTTAAATGCAATTGACAAAACAGGGACTTTTATGTAAACGAGCTTTGGCAAGCTGCGACGATAATCGCGAAAAGCACAAGGCGGCAGCCATCTTTTTTTCCGTCATCTGTTTTCATGAATTTTAATTTAACAATATCATAAAAGTACGAGGAGTGATATTCGGGGAAAGGAGATGCTATACATATATAATAAATACATTTGTTACGACGTGGAAAGTTACAACCGACTGCTTTATTCTACGTAAATACCAAGCGATTCTACTTGTGAGCATATACTTATTCAGAACATTTTTTTATTGGGTATTTTTGTTTAACCAACCAGATTTTTCCCCAGCGAAAGCCTTCTAGTAAATCGCACAATAAACATGTAAATCCGTATAAAATACGCAGACTATACATATAAATAGTCAATAAAGTGAAACAAAAAACGTTTACAGGCGCTGTACAACTAAACATGAAAGCAAAACGTATAACTATCTAACAGAATTACCCACGTGTTACTGTAGTCCGCGCGGGCTGGGAGAACAGTGAAATAGCCTAATACAGTTAGTATTACATACATAACTCTGTGATACAGTTACCATTCCCAATATGGAATTTGTAATTGAAATATCAATATTTACATAATAGAGATAATTCAATACGATTAATTTCAGAAACCATATTCGATCACTTCGCTTATTTTACAAAAATCTCAGCAAATATTTATGCATGGTAACATTTTAAATAAACGTCAAAGAGGCCCCATCATCATCAAAGGGTTCTATCGGTCCTCAACTAGACGTACATATGTATGTAAATACATCCTTCCTAAAGTGCGCCATTAGAACACGTCTTGGCTTATCGTATTTTCGTACCACAGCCCATACCATCGGAAAAGTCATGATAAGTAAAAACCCATAATTAAATAATGCAATGAAAACTTAATTGATTTATGCCGACAAAAAAATCACAATATATTTCTCGATACCACTTAAAAAGTATATAGGTGTCTGTATAAATGACGAGTTCGCTGGCAAAGTAAAACGATTTGAGCACTCCCACGCCAATAGAAGTTTTCTCTTTAGTAGATCTCCCAGGCTTTAACTGTCACTACACGGAGACGAGGGATTGCTCGGAGAAATTTGCACAAATTTCCAAGAAATTCGCCCTATTGCCAACTTAATGAAGTATATTGTCGAAAAACTAGCGCCCTCCGTTCTGAGAAACATACATGTATATATACAGTTGTATTTTGTAACGAATACCTCAATTAGGAATTTAAAATATGAGTAATAACGTATTAAAAAATTGAGAACTGTTTTGAACATCGAATTAGAAAAATGTGGACGAAATTGTTGTAAACTTAGCAATCGTATTATTAATAATGCTGAGCAATAAGTATACTTAAGTCTTAGAATAAAAACATCACCTGATTCTTCTATGAGCTCCTTGAGTTTTTATTAAATGGAATAATATATGTATGAATATTTAAGATTAGGGAAGACTCAATACACTCAGCACTTTGTAATTTAATGATAAATAGAAAGGGTTTTTGCAACTATTATTATTACTTATTGCGGTATAGCGCAGCCTGAATAGTCACGGCTAAATGCCCTGGCCGCCGACGGGCAGCAGCATCGGCGGTGCGAAAAGCTGTGCCCTGCGATCTCCAACCCGCATGCCCAGCGTGGAGATTACAGGCATAATCCCCCCTTCTGGGGGAGGCCTATGTCCAGCTGTGGACTGAGATAGGCTGATGATGATGATGATGTAATATATGGAATATGTCGAAATCAAGAATTAAAATGTGGAGAGTGCTGAAATCTTCGAGTAATCTAAAATATCTATTTCTCAAGTCCATTATCGTTTTTTATAAACGGCTGAAAAACGTTCTATTAGTTCAAATTGATTTATTGGCACCATGCTTTCTTAAGCTCCGTTTGGTATGGACTTAACCTGCTATAATTATTAAGATTTTGACTTGATTTTATTATGATGATAAGTATAAGCACACAATAATCATTACATTCGCTATTAAATATATTGGTACTCTAATAATACTTATCACTTAATTATATTTATTTCACCATATAGCTTCTGTTATACAGGCTCCGACAGCCACGGGAAATCAACGCACAATCGCCCCTGGGACGACAACACTAACACTTTGGAATGTCACAAACGGTGCATCAAAGCACTCTTCGATTTCTGCACGAAACTCAGTATCAAGTATTGGACGGCGTTCGACTCTGATTTAGTGCCTTACACGGACAACTGGGAAGAGAACAGGACGAATTGGGACGAGATCGTGGAGTACATCCAGGAGATGTCGCAGCGGATGCATGTCAAGTTGTTGTGGGTCGCCCCGGACTTGCATTCGCATCCCAGGTGCTGTGGATACCGTTTCTAAACTTGAAGAAATCATTATTAGAAATTTATTTCATATTATCGAGAAAAGATTTGCTATCAACTTTGAACAGGTTTGCAGGAATATGAGTGTCAGCCAGTTTAATTAGTACTAGATAACGGTGCTTTTGTGTTAATTGGTGTGGTTACTGCCTCGTTGGTCGAATTAGTTACATGTGCAACTATTGATCGGGAGGTACTGTTACTTATCAAAGGATATTTTCCTTACACGTTAATTAATAATGCTTGTATTAACTGTTTAAGTATATGGATTAGTTTATTGTTTTTCAGATACTGGAGTGGTGCTATAACGAACAACGACGCGACCTCATTCGTCCAGGCCGCCACGCAGATTAAGAAATGTCTCGAAATGTCGCAACGCTTGAACGCTGAATGCTTTCTCATCTGGCCCTACAGAGAAGGCTACGATGCCATTTTTCAAACCGATGTTGCCAGAGAAATCAAATTATTTTCAAAACTCCTCAAAATCACAACAGAATACAAGGACAAGTTGAACTATCGGTGTCAATTGTTAATAATGCCATATTACAGTTATGTTGTGAAAAGTTTTACAGGTAGTTTTGGTAATTTAACATGGCAACACCAGTGTTGGCGGGATAGTGAGAGGGTGAATTATTATATGTGGGATGTAACGAGTTGCTTGTACTTTTTAAAGAGTTACAATCTAGACCGGTATTACAAAGTGTGTACTCCGCCTGGACATCATATGTATATGGCTAATGTGTGAGTATTCAATATTTAGGACATGAAATATAAAAACAATAAAAAACTAGTAATAATAGCAACCTCAGAAATGTAATGACATCTTGTATAACGCTTAGAGTTTCTCTTATTAAATATTAAATGGCATGAGGTTAATTTATTTTCAGGTACAATATGATGGGCGGTGTGGCTATCACAAATCAAGTTCAAATCAGCGACAATAGAAATATTACTCTCATGATGAAGTGTATCGTAGATCAGGTAATTAAGTTGCTTTTTAAAATATAAACACAACAAGGATTAATGTATAGTTGATACAACTTTAAAAGTCTTAAATTATCAAAACAATTAAATTTTTGTACAATCTTAATGACATAACTAAGGGTTTTATTATATCGCATTAGGGAACAACGCCCCCTGGCGGTATAAACTTAAAGCTGTTGCCTCGCCGGGACAGCGACTTGCGCGAGCTGATGACTACCTACATTAAGTATATCGACGCCATCGCGAAAGGCCTTCGACTTGCCTGCACTATGATTGCTGAACAGGTCTTCTCCAAACATATACAGGTTGGTCTGTTAAATATACGAACCTCGGTCATGTTATACATATAAACGAAACTGTCGATATCCTATTTAATTTTTTACCGCGGAAATATAGGCTGTGAAATGAACTTCCTTCTGAGGCATTTCCAGAGCACTATGTTATGGCACTTCGAAAAAATTTAAATAATTCATAATTCATTTCCTATTTTAATTCTAATACAAAAACAAAATATTTTCAGCAACGATACTCCACGTATTTCAGCGGGTTTGGATCGCGGCTGATCAGCAGTGATGTTACTATGGAGGAATGTGAAGACTACCACAAGTTAGTGTTATTAGTTATCCCAAAGTTATGAAACAATTTAATCAGTTAATTGCACATTTTTATTTTAATATTATAAGGCTGAAGAGACTAAAACTGCATGACTTTTAATCCATTGAAATAACAATTACGATATGATTAAATATATTATATTTTTCACATTAATTAAGTTATATTATTTTACGCAATGGTTATCACACCCAGTGGCTTTGAATGGTACAGGCAATTCGTAATTTTAACACCATGTAACGCGTGTAAACGGTCCTTTAGTTGCTCGACCGTTGGCTATGGTTGCTGATATTGTACAATGATCTCTTTTAATAACTATCGTCCATAGAAACAACTTTATTGTTTCAGGAAGAACCAGACCCACAACGAAGTGTGCAACTCGAAGTCAGAGCACTACAACGTGGTGTTCCAGCGCTACCTGGACACTTGTGACCATATTTGATGACAGTAGAATCAGAAAATCACTTATAGAATAATAATGTTGCTTAATGTTCTAGACACATCTATTACTTTATACTGAAGACGTATCATCTAGTACTGGTATGGTCTGAAAAGTAATGACCGTAGTGCACAATTATTCTGAAAAGACAGAATAAAGAGCGGAATAGAATGTAAGACGAATGACATCCTAATGAATAACGTTGACAGAGGATGTCTTACTCACCTAACGTTAAGCTGAAGCGCTTGACTTAGAAGTTATTGTTCGATTGCACAGAAAGAAGTATTTCTAGTTAATTAAGGCATGTTATGTTATACCTTAAATAATATGATTTAAGCATGTACCTAAGATTATTATAATAAAAATTGACGTAGGTACCATAGAGTAGATGTTAGTCATAGTTCGTTTCGGCTAAAAATAGTCGTTTCGCTCGTAAGTAGTCTTAACTGGTGTTTAATTATCGGAGTATTTTTTTAATATCTGCTGTATATGTATTGTTTATTGCGATATATAATTATTAGATAATTTTATACATTTCTTGGTATATAATACTCGTTTTAAGAAGTTATTAAAAAATTACATAATTAAAATGATGGAATAAATTGTGCCTACTAATTAATACCTAAATATTAAATTCGCATGCGTGGCACATGTTTACATAGCGACTGTCGCGATATAGCGGCTACACGGCTACAGCATTGATGCTGCTCTTTAAAGCTGCGGGTGCTGCAGCACCCCAGCCTCATTCACCCTGCGTAGTCCGAAAAAATCCCGCGTTAAAAGCAATACTGAACCGTATCTGTCGCACATTGCAATTGCGATTAAGACCAAAAATCGCGATGCAGTCGCGACGTCACGAAACGTGCTGCTGCAGCGATGCAAAAAGTTCCCGTGGGCGATTTCCTTATGGGGCCATTCATTAATTACGTAAGGATGATTTTGGCAATTTTTGATCCCCCTACTCCCATGTAAGGGTATGTAAGATTTTTTAAAATCTTCTCCCCTATTCTTACGTAAGCTACCATTTCGTTTTTCAAAATAATAAAATGTTACACTAAAACTCCCAGTTTGACGTATCTCAACAGATAAGTTACATTATTTTATTGTTGTCGGCTGCAGATTATCATTATATTATTAGATAAATATCTACTCTTTGGAATACCACTTATCAGTACTTAAATGAACGTTTTTAAATAATCTTAAACATAAATCAGTTAGACAATCTTAAATA
>DWMG01002142.1:0-13739 GCA_018244855.1 Elbella merops | reverse complement strand
AACTTCAATGGTGTACACTCGTTACACAAAACTGCATTATTATTTTTCCACCCATTACAATTCTACTGTTGGAATACGGGTCTCCTCTCATATTGAGAAGGTTAAGGCCATATAGTCTGCCACGCTGGCCAAGTCTGGGTTTGCACACTTCACACACCTTAGAAAATATTGCATTTTTACAGTTCTGTTATCACTTTCTATTGATAACGTTATTAAGAAATAATGCTATTAACGACGAATACTAACAAAAGTATTCCTAGTCCTATTAGAGGTGGATTGTAGATGTTCGTGGACGATAACAGCCGCTAGTGACAGTCACCGTTTCTTTGCTGCTTCGTCGTTCGCCACTCTTTTCACATAAAAATAGCTTTCATCTACTATAAGTATTGTAGCAACTGCTTTATTATAGTTTGTGATTCGTCTTGCGACAATAGTTTAAGTAACTAACAGACAAGAAGTTGGCGTGAGTGAGCCAAGCGAGGCACGCAACGCACCATTTACCTTGATGTTTCTTTGATGGCTTTTGTTACATGATACGGAACGCGGTCAAAGGTACTAAGAACATTGAGATCGCTGAGAATAACGCCTTTACTATTGTTTGTTAAAACTGATGTTATATTAAGATTTACCAAGAAATATCTAAAACTTTTAACTTTAAGTTTTTAAATAAAGGTGATGTTTATAAACGAAACGTCAAGAGAGTATCAGTTCTACAATATAGTCGCGACGGTGACGCCGAGCCAGATCGTAGACACCCTGACGTTTGTGTCCCGCGCGCGCGAAACTGTCCAGAAGGAGTTGATCATAAGTAACCCGTTGTCATCGGAGGCCGAATTCTTCGTGGACTGCGATAAACTCCAGTGCCCTGATGCACTTACCGTCGGCAGGAACTCTGAGGTGCGATTAAATACATTAGCATTTTCTATAGTTAAATAGTATTCTTATTTCCGAAGTGAAAAGTTTAAGCAATAATTTAGCGAGCACTGTGTATAAACGACATTATACATGGCGATAATTAATATCCTTCTAACCTAATATTTAGTGCTTTTTTTGTCTTTAATATTTCAGGCTACACTAGTAATGGCTTACTCGCCTCTAGTAGTAGGCGAGACTGTGGAATTGCTAGAAGTAACAAATCAATTAGTCGGCTCTTATGTATACAAAGTTGTGCTAAAGTGTCTTCCAGCTAAGGAGAAGACTTTGGAGTTCACTACGGCACTGGGATCGTGCATTCCACTGCGGCTCAGAGTGCACAATAAGACTGATGTTAAGACAGACTTTTATGCCACTGTACGTTTTTTATCTATTGCTGTTATAACATAAAAAATTCTTATATGTATATATACAAAAAGGAATTGCCATGCTTGCATCTTCGAAAATAGATAGGCAGAAAAGTGTAGTACATTTTAAAGTTTCATTTGTTACATTTGCACCTCACAATATATGTTGGTATTGATTAAATTTAGAAACATAGAACACCTAATTGCTTCACTTAAAGAGAAATTATATTATATGATATTCCTAAGTATACTATTTTATACTTTTTTACCATGGTGCTCCAGGTGTCCCATCCTTCAATTATCACCGAGAGAGATTACATTCTGGGGCCTTACGAGAAGGGGAAATTTCAAGCTTGGTTTGAACCTTCGCAGCTCGGAGTCCAGAACTGTAAAGTTTCTTTTGATTCATTAGTCGCCGGGGAATTTGTGTAAGTTAATTTAGATCACGCTGTTAAGTAGGTTATCTCTTAGAGGTTAAAAATAAATCTACACCATCTTTGTGTATATTTTACTATTAGGACTGTAAAGAATGTACTCGTTTTTAGGTTTAACATTAAAGGCACGGCGATTGAGCCGAAACCTCAAGGACCATATGAAATAAAACCGGGAGGATACACAATCATCAAATTTAAAAATGTGTTCGAGGAGGCTCGAATGTTCAAAATAAACGTAGACCGAAACGAGTTCTATATTAAAAGTGCATATGAATCAATTAAAGCTAAAAAGGTAAAGATGAAATGTAAATGGTAAAGATGAGATGTGGTAAAGATATCTATTATGTAAATAGAATATTGTACATGGCATTATGAACTCTAATTTAATGTACCTAAGGTATATTTGGTTTGTCTGCAGGATATAAAAATAGTTGTGTACCTGATTGATATGCCTCCTTGCGGTTGGACTGAGATGCCAACAGGTAGCCTCACTATTGAACCGTACGAGCCTTGTGTACCAAAGGTGAATTGGACGTATTTCCTACAAGCAATACCTTAATTCCAATTGTATTTATTTTTTTGTTATATTCAAATAAAACAGTATCTTTTTTGACAATCTTTTATTACCAGTCACTGACACTAAAATCTTGTACGACATCGCCTCTATCTGGTACGTTTGCTGTTCCAGACTCAGTAGGCTTTTTCAAGAACTTTTGTTTTTTAACTTTCCTCTTTGTTTTCTTCACTTTTTTATTGGGTTGCTCGGATTCTTCTTCAATTTTAAAATTGGCATTCTCATCTTCACTGTCTGACGGGAAAAGAACCATTGGGCCTTTCTTCTCAGTTACTCCATTTATCTTTTCCTCGGCTATCCTAGCTCTTTTGATCATGGGTAATTGTCCGGCAATTTCATCGTTCTTAGACGCTTTCTTGCGTTTTTGAATCTTATTGATTTTGTTCCAGTTTTCAAAGAATGTAAGCAGTGGCGTTCCCCTTGTCTTTACGCTCGTTTCCCAAGCCGCAATCATTTTATCGTCATTGAGAGAAAAGCTTATTTTGGATCTCTCTTGTTCAATAAATTTAGCGTTCTCTTCTATTTTCTCTAGTAGTTGACGTAATTTTTTCGTGTAATTGGAGACTGAACAGGCCTTTAAAAATTGTTTGATCTGAAAGGGACATTTCGAAAGGTCAAAATTTATTACTTTGAGAATAAAATAATAACGACTCAAAAACGTATAAAACGAAGTTTTATACTTTAAATTGTCGTGATAACTTACGCAAAACTAATGATGAGTAAAAAACAACCAACCTGAATAACGGCTAGCAAAGATATGTCCGGAAAAGCAATAGAGTGTGATTCATTCGCCGCATACTCCAGCAGCAGACCATACACTTTCTCAATAACAGTATCTTTAAATCCATTTTCCATCATTTGTGACTTTGCTAATCTCAATATGCACGAAAAGTCGAGTGGTTTCATTGATATTTTCTGGTGCTTCTTATTAAAATCATATGTAGTTAGCACCTGTAATATAATACATCATTTGGTATATAATTATATTAGTTTATTTAGTATATATAATTTGATCTTTATCCATATAACAAAACTATTTTGTATTTTATATAATTATACAATGTCTCGATGGTGCAATCATTTATGTCATACATAGCAGTATATCAGTTAATTATGTCAAATCATTAATAAAATTAGTTTTCATTACTTTTTTTTCATATTGCATTATTGAAGAAAAATATCCTCTAATGTGGTTGGCATAGTCTGCTACATTTACCAAGTTCTCTAAACAATATGACTATGTTCTATAAAGAGTATGACTGTCTCATTGGTTGAGTGGTTGTAAGTGCGACTGCCGATCGGGAGGTCCTGGGTTCACCTCTTGGGTACTATTGGATTTTTACAATTTAGAATTTCTAGTAATAACTCATAGTCTGGATCTGTGCCACATGTATGGCAATAAGCTCATCACCTATTCCATGGGACGTTAACATAACTGGCGAAACATGGGTGTGTAGTACATTCCTCTGACTACCTCTTTGGGGATTACAGGTGTGATGTTTCGTTTTTTCCTATAAAGAATATTATGGAGATATTCCTTGACTATATTTAGTGATTTTGTTTGTCTTCACCATTAACGCGATGTGTCATTAATCATTAGAAAAACAAATTTGTGAGGTCAAAGGCCCTATGCCATGATATCAAGTTTAAATTATACATCAAGTGGCAGTCCAGAAACTATTTGGCTATCAATGATATAATCATGAACAGTATTTTTATAAATATTAATTGCTTACCTCCACAAGATACGGGAATATGGGAATAAAGGTGTTAGTTTCCTTTGACAAATTGATCAGAATTTCAACACAATGGAATCTCAGTGGGTAGTACTGATGAGTTGGCACCAATTTTATGGTATTTGTGATGACCATTACTAAAGGGTACAATAAGGACTGCAACTGTGGTTTATTACAGGTTGCAGATATTAAATCTGCCCATAAATGTAAGGAGTTTATACACTGCCAGTTGTATACAGCTTGTCGGTTTTCAATTTTCTGCACTACTATTGCATTTCTCAGAAGTATAGCCAGCTGTCTGATGTACAAAAACACATGACGATAGGAAACATTGAGATCTAAGCTGAACATTTCCACTAAGGATCGCCTCATGAAATTGATACCTGGCCATGTAGTCGGGCTCACAAATTTGCAATTCTTCACATATGTCATATACATAGCTTTTAACACGAGATCTAGTAGAGCTGTTTGCTGATTCCTAGTTATTCTCAATATGCAAAGGAATGCTAGCACTCTGACAGTTTCCTCACCGGTACTCCAAATTGTGATCATTCTCTTCAGTGCATGTTTAGATATCCTCTGGAAGCAGGCCACATATACACACATTTGATGCAAATGTTTGAGAAGCACTGTCAAAATATTTTCAGATGTTACTCCGCTGAGAAGTTTAAGCAAATCCTTGAGATAAGCCACAAGTGGACCTTTGATTTTGATAAAATGCTTGCATTTCTGTGGATCTTTCCCAGTTTGTTCCATTCCCAAGTATTTCTTTATTGCATTGGGTATATATAAAACACACATTTGTATTACTGCATTGAAAACTGAAGACCCTAAAAAAAAATTGAGAAATTAGATATTATTATGCAAAATAAGTAGGAGATATGAAATTTGAATGCTGAACTAATATTTGTGTGTAGTTCTTGTTGCTTTTCTAAGATATATTATGATTTAGCATTCATAATGACAAAATATCTGTAACTGAATAATACTTATAGAATGAATATTTTTTAATTCAATATATGCATTATTTTATAAAAAAAAAAATCTGCATATGTTATATTGACACATGTATTAAACAAATGTTATAGTAACCTAAGGTTACTGGAGCACCTTAAGCTTGCTGATTATAATGACATAATAGTGTATAAAAGCTCGTCTTCAAAGACAACAATACATCGGCAACTTGTCTAATGTTGCACATGTACATAGGTGAAGCTGTCAATTTCCCACCAGGTGGCTAAATTCCCTGATTGCCAGGTACAATTTGTGCCAAAAAAGTATATAATATTTACCTTCCACTTTAAATTCCCCTTGAGCCGATCCATCATCACTTGTGGCTCTCAACATTGCCGCATTAAACACTTTAATCACAGTTGTTAATGTCGCTAGCTTTATTTTATTCTCATTCTGTAGTTCTGCTTGCCACTGTGACACCATTTTGAGTGTGACTTTGCCTTGTACTTTCTTTGCATCTCCATCCTAAAAATATTTCTTAGTCATTAAAAATGTAAAATTCAAAATGATTACACAATAAGCATCTTTTGCTACAAATGATTATTTTTGGGCTTGCTCAAATATTTATCAGCTAATGAGGCAGTCACAGAAAATCCCAATAGTATTTAACCCAGGGACCAACCATGTCATTTTAAAAAATATAATAACAACCATAGAATCAATAGTAGTTGATGAGTACAACCATAAGAATATGTACAAAAATTTATTAAGTAATTTTCTCACCTCAAAATCACTGTCATCACTGTCTCCTTGCAGAGGACCAGGTACATGCAATGTATTTTCATCCTCATCACCCTCTTTATCAGATTCTTCATCACCAGAATCCACACCAAAATTTAACAGTTTTTCATCATTTTCTTCCAAGAAATTATAAAAATCAGGATCTATTTTTTTTCAGCTTTTTCAATGATTTTTTATGTGCTTCAGGATTAAGCTCCTCTTCAGAGTCTGAAATATCGATTTAACATATCCATGATACAAGCATGTCATTGCTATTGGAGAGGCCTATGTCCAGTAGTGGACCAAAGTAGGCTGATAATGAAAAGCATTTGACTATGCAGTACGCTCCCACGTTTCACCAGTTATGTTTAAGTCCCATGGAATAGATAGTGATAGTGAGAGTCTTGCCATATACCGGGCACAGATCCAGATTCCGAATTACTACTAGAAATTCTAAATAAGAAATTCCAATAGTGCCCGACTTGGGATGTGAACGCAGGACCTCCCGATCGGCAGTTGCGCTTGCAACCACTCAACCAACGAGGTGGTCAATGTCTGTTTTCATGATTAAATTATATACTGGTTTAAACCACGTGCAGGAGATACCGCAGATCGCAAGGTTATTGTGAAAATTGACCGCAACAAACATACGTGACTTAAAGCGGTACACGATTTTATAAGTTTTTAACAGCATTTAATCTCAAAAAGTAACTAACCTGAATTCGCTGCAGGTATTGCGGAAACTTTTGATTTCTTCATATTTGGTCAAATTAATCAAATACTGGAAGCAATGTATCCCTAGCCAAATTTCAAGTAACAATATTTATCTCACATGTGTTTAAGAATGTTAATAAGCTCACTATTAGTGGCTGTAATCGTTTTATTTATGAAAGCAAACCTAGATACTTCAACCTAAACCAGTCATAGAAACGCATGTCTGTGACAGTGACATATCAAAAAAATTACGTGTAATTTTGTCGTTTTGTGACGGAAGAATAAATTTATAATATCTATGAGATTATCCAACACAATACAAAAAAACTAGATGAAAAGATATTTTTAATAGCATTGAATATTAATTTTCATAGTAACAAAACTAACTTTGCAACCGATAGCTATGGTAACTGTATTGAAATCAAATCATGATCTAAATATAAATCAATTAAAAAATATGTAAGGACTATTACTGCAAACAAAATAATAAATTAAAGAAAAATTATACAAGTAGTCAAATTAAAAGCAAGTTTTTATCATTGAAGCATAATATTACCTAGACAACATGATTTCCTCTGGCGTGTAACTAGAAAATTTTATTTCGTAAAGCTTGTCTTATTCCCATTATTGTACCGTATTAATAAATATAAATATGGTCCATGACGAACAGGACGACAGATTTTTTTCTAAATTCGTGCAATGATGCTATAATTATCACCACGTATCCTATAGTGAGAATTCACCTACACTTTAAATTATGTTCAAAATTATAACAACCGACCCGTCTTACTCATCAGTCCGTGCGGCGTTTTCCGAAAATAGCAATTGTCTAATAACTATCGACAATTATTAGCGAGGTCTGCATCATCACATAAATGTTTTTTAATTTTCCCACGTTAAACATTATCCTGTAGCGTTACGTTTTATTAATATACAATGATGTACTTACAAATTGCATTTGACCTTTTTATACCCGCGCGTTGATCTGTGAGACCAACTACCGACTTTTTCGAATTTATCTATTAATAAAGGCAACCCATCAAATCGAGTTCTCTGCTAACTGCCGGATTTGTTGCTAACTTTAATAATATATGATATGCTCCGTATTTGTGCGAGATGCACATCCTAGTCTATTTGGCGAAAATAGGTCTGTGAGACCGAAGCGAGTGTAGGTGTAACTGTTTGTGTAAGTATAAAATGTATTGTTTATTTATTGTTTTTTGTCTTAGTTGTTATGCGTGTATGTATATAATGACCAATTTTATTTTTTTATAGATTATATTTCACGTCAAAATGGATAACGAGCGAATTAGATTACTTTTAGAGGAAGATAGTTTAAGCTCTGATTATAGTGATGAAAATGACAGGGAGGTGGAAGAGATTGTAGAATCAAGAGAAGAAATATGTGATACCGAGCAAGAATATCACGAAGAGTGGCAAGAGGTGGAAGATCTTCAAAGGTCTAAAGAATTGTATCTTAGAAAATATGGACGTACAAGATGGAACAACCTGCTGAATAGCCTGATGAATACAGCAAGTATAAACACATATATTATATACCTGCAAAACCTGAGGAGGAGGAGGAGGCAAACCCTGAGGAGAAACCTCCCCGCAGCGTGTTTTTTGAAGATTTAACCATAAAGAGGAGGCTTGCTGAAATATGTCAGTTAGATGGTCCCGAATCTTTTGCAACATTTATCAATATTGAAATTGGCCCACGTAGATACTGTACATCAAAAAAAGCCAAAAGACTGCACCACTTGCAGAAAGTACTTTTGTTCGGGTCATGCTATTATGGTATGTCCTGATTATTATGTTGAACCTGCTAACTAAGTCAATTTTGATTTATATGCCATATAATAAGTGTTTTTTGTTTTGTTTATAAAGGAAAAAATGTTTTTCTTCTATTTTTGTATTACATAATGTAAAACTCGCAATTTTTTTAAGGCTGTATTGTAAAATACTGAATAGTCTTTTAAACAAGTCGTAAGAAAGTTGTTGCTTGGCATTATTTTGTCATTAAATCTTTTGTTTTTAAAATAAAACATCATTTGTACAGGTTTTGGAAATAACTATGAAACAGGGTTCCTAATTTTGGTTCTGTGAGACCGTGCGCGGGTATAGGAAGGTTATGTAATCGGAGAGTGTAATATTGATTTAAATGATTTTGTGTACTTGTGTAATATCTACAAAGTGACTGAATTTGGTCTAAATATTTTCTATTTCTTTGGTAGTTTTAGATAATGTAGTAACATGAAAATTGCTTCTAGCGCACCTACCAAACACACAGAGTATTACGCACAAATAAGTCTGTATAAACTGAAGATCGAGAATGTTGGTATATAGACCAAATTTTGAAGCCGACATCTCTGTATTAAGATTTTATGTTATCTGTTCAACTCACTGTCAATGTCATATTATTTTCTAGAAATCGAACTGCGAAGAATACCTACATAATCCATTACGTATTATTTGATTCAGTATAAACCGGCGTACAAAAAAAATTGTTTCATTGGTCAGAAATTACAGTGATATATTTTCGTAATATTAGGGAAAATCTGTGACAGGTACATCTATTTTTGGAATAATTATGTACTATTATAAGAAGAATTTCGTATTAAATCATTTTATTGCACAATATGTATGAACTTTGAATATTGTTTACATAAAGCAGGAAGCTTTTTTAATGTAATAGTTACCTGAAGTAAATTATTATTTTGTAGATTGCATCATGTTGTCCCGTATGTGCGTTGGACGTTCGGTGTTCAGCGTCTCGCAGACCCTGACATCACCGGTGCCGCAGAGATTTCTGCCCAGAAACTACGTGATCAGAAACTATGCTCGCGACACGCGCTCCCGAATGGCCACTAAGACTCAACCCACTCTTAGAGAGAGAATAATGGCCCCAGCTGGTCCAAATGGTGAGATTCAACTGTGATTAGCAAAATTTTCGCCTGTTGGTTTCGCCTGTCGCCTTTTAGCATTTAGTGTCCCATTAGGAATCTTAAAATTGATTAGTTTCGAAAAGTTATTAAACCCTTTGAATTAGAAAATGTATTTCTCGGGATTAGCAAAAAAACATTTTAACCTTGAAAAATTTTGGTAAAATTGTGTTGCATAATCCAGAGTTAACATTTCTGGCAAGAGATTTAACTGGTTGATTTGAGGTATCATAATTTGAAGTTCCTAATCAGTGGGTCTATTGATTTGGATACCATTTTCATATTGCTGTCGGTTCTAAAGGTCACAAGGAAGTGATCAATAAATATGTTATTGTACTGATTTCAAAGTCTATTCTTAATTGGATTGGGTAAGAACCAGTGTATCTGATGCAGATGTACAACTTGCCTAAAATAATAGTAACATGCTATCAGTCACATATTAGTTTCAGAGAGGTTTTTTGTGATGATAGTAACAAACAATAGATTGTAATTACAAGTAGCTGCATTTAATAGATGACTTCTAACCACCTAAACATATTGAGTGGCATTTAGTGCAGTGGTAAGGAAACCTGACAGTTGTGCTGGTGGTTGTGGATTTGATGTCCATCCAGAATAAATATTTGTGTGATGAATATACAATGATATTGTGTGAATATTTGTTGTCTCCATTGTGTGATCAGATGGCTGTGTGTGATGTACTAAGATATTATTATATTATACTTTGAACAGGGCCCCTAGAATGGGTCCATTAGACCTAGTCTTATTCCTTTATTTAGGGATGTGTATGAATGATTTAATTCAATGAATAGAAATAAAATTCAAATTGGAACATAAGTGATTTCATAAGAAAACCTAGTGAGGGAAGTCAGTATGCTGTTATTCCAGTGTGAAAAGTGTATATGTTCAATAATATGGAATTATGAATTGCAATACTCATTTTGACTTTAAATATTTTTAATAGCTTACAGTTTGGGGAAAGGAGCATTGGCAGGTGCGTCGGCTGTGGGGCTGGTGGCACTGTGTTATTATGGCTCTGGAGTCAAACCTGGCACACTTCAAGAAGCACAGTAAGTAACTTATTAAATATATTATAATATGTCTGGACAATATTAAAGATCTTCTTGGTCAAGTGTAACTGCTTATCAAATAGTCCTAGGTTTGATTACTGGATCTAGTGAAGTATTATTGGGTTTCTCCAATTTGATATTCTCATCAGTTGGGCAAAGTCTGAATTTGTGTTTGGTGAATCATGAAAAGAGTGGTGCGGATTAGAAGAGGCCTATGTCCAGCAGTGGACATTTAGAGGCTGATGATAATGATGATGATGAATCATAAAAGTGTGCCCTCTCTCTACCTTTTGGGAAAAATATGGTGTGATGTTGTTCTTTTTTAGGTTCCATAAACAAACTTTAAATCAATGATAACAACATTATTGTTGTCTAATCATATTCACATTATCAGCAATGATATATGTTTCATAAAGGCCACATCTAGATGTGCTTACAGCTGAAATCCCTAAATTTCTGTTGTAAACTTCGAATGAACATTAGGTTTTTTTCTAGTTAATTTAAACCTTTTAATCCAATTTAGTTAATCATTTGCTATTGAGTCATAATCAAGTATTGAATTTGTTGTTATTGCAAATATGGTTAGTTAAAAACAAAATTTTTATTATTTGTGCTGGTTCTAGTTATATTTTGCTATATTACATTAGACCTGCAAGTATATTTAGGAAATTATTTTAGTGCAATAAAATATTGGCTTGAAAATATCACTTGATAACAGGAATATATATGATTGATGCATTAAAATTGATAATTAGTAATAAGGGTATCAATATACACTTATATAGATTATACATAACATCACACCTGTAATCCCCAAAGGGGGGGCCAGAGGAGTGTAGTACACTCTTGTTTCACCAGTTACATTTAAGTCTCATGGAATGAGTGCCATAGTGAGTCTATTGCCATGCACCTTTCCAGACTCCAGGCACATTTCCAGACTTGCCACCAACAAATACATTCACTGAATTGTTGCCATGCCACAGCACACAAAGATGTATTGTCGGTGTGACTGTAATACCACATAAGTAAAATATTCAATTAGACCTAATTATAACGTTAATTCCATATGTTAGCAAGCCTCCATGCTTAATATGTTATGGAAGATATGAAATTTTGTATGTAATAATAGATATTTCTCAAAAAATAAGCTTTTGGTTGACATGTGTAATGTTTTTGTAATGTTTTCTCTATTGTTTATCCTATAATCGTAACAAAACTTTACTAATCTAGATTGCACAATGTGTGATAATAATTTTATATTTATACATATATAATAGATTGGACATTGACTGTTCTGTAAACTTAAACTATATTTTACAGAATACATACTTAAAATGTTTATGATTTGAATAATGGGTTAATTATGGGCATAATTACATTTTATTACTATAAAAGTGTACTATTTTATATAGTACTCCATAGCATTTTGATTTGAATGGTGGCATGAAATAATTTTAGATTTAAGCATAGATATAATTACATTTTATTACTAAAATATACTATTATTATTATTTTTGTTACCAGTCTTTGGCCACAATATGTGAAGGACCGAATTAAAGCCACCTATGGATACATTGCTGGTTCTCTGTTAGTCACAGCAGGAAGTGCTATCACAGTATTCAGAACACCAGCTTTGCTTAATTTAGTGGCTCGAAGTGGATGGGTGGTGAGTATAACTCAAACATAAATTCATACATTTCACATACGCACTTTATGCTTCAGAGAATAAAAGCTCAACATGTGTTTGGTTGCAGTTTTAATAGATAGATTTCAGTGGAATTAAGGATAGTTTAAAAGCTTTGAACAAATCAGATGACAACATAATTATGTTTCCACTGATCTGTGTTGGAGCAGTGTGGTTTAATATGCTGTAAGCCTCAAACAGTTGGAAAAGAAACCAGCCCTTTGTAATGGAATGTAAATTAAAAAATATTTACATTTAACCAATATAGGCAATTCAAGTTTTCATTATGACATTTATTCAAAATCTATGTTACTGTTTAGTTGTCTGATTAAACAATAAGACATTAAGAAAACAAAAGTTATCTCAAAACAACAAAAAACTTGATTGAACTGAGTATAAACTTTTAAGGAATTTCAAGTTAGCAGTATTGGCTGCTTAAATAGCACAAGTTGTCATCTGCACATGGACCAGTTTTAACTTCAAATTTTATGCAAATTGCCCTGTAAACTTAATAGTATGGGAGCCCACGATGCTAAATCGGGATTTACTCGAGCGTTATAGAGACCTATTGAGTTGCGAAGCTTATATAATGAAAAAAAAAATGGCATATGATATATACTTTTTCATTGGTGGGGGGAGCGGCTATCGATTTTCAATAATGTAAAAAAAACCGTTGGATGGACATACTCGAGCGCGTCAGATATTGATATCATGGATGTCCGACGTATTTTTAAAAATGTCTGTATGTTAATCTGATTGTTTCCATAGTGGGGGTGGTTATAGGTAAGGGTAGAAATTAAAAAAAAAAAAATTATCGAGCGTGTCAGATTTTTTAAGGGGCTGTTAATTGAACCTAAAAAGAAGCCCTTGTATAATAATTGGACGATTTCGATGTGACGCAAACTAGTTAGCATTATTAGAATGTACAAAAAAAATTCGCTATTTTGAAATACTCGAGCGCATCAGATTAAGATATATATGGTTTATCTTTATGCCGTAGACGTGATGTTTCATAATCTGACGATTATCTGGAGGGATTCGCCTAATCTGACAATTAATAATAAAATTTTTCAACTTTTTTAAAATCATTGAACTTAATTAATTGAAAAGCTCAAGAAATAGCATGCAAATAAAAAAGTGGATGTTTGTTCAGTAGAATACTTGTATTTATTAGAAAATAATTAAAAAAAAAAAAAAATTTAATTTTTTTTCTTCTCAATTATCATCAATCATCATAATTTTCAAGTAGAATACTTGTATATATAAGAAAATAATTATAAAAAAGTAATTTTTTTAATTTTTTTTTCTTAATTATTATCAACTTTATCGATAAATTATTGTACTTCGGCTTGTGGAAATCTTCAGATTATATATTTTTCGTAATCCTTGAATTATTCGTAATCCTTCAAAATAAAAATAAAATTGGCCACGCTCGAGAATGTCGAGATGACGTTTTTTTTTACACATTTGTTAGTCCTCCCCCGTCTTTGCGTCACTCTCAAATTGTCAGATTAGTGAAATATACACGTTCTAACATGTAACTAACTCACCCTACCTTAATCTGACGCGCTCGA
>DWMG01002141.1:0-13742 GCA_018244855.1 Elbella merops | reverse complement strand
ACACTGAATGGACTCTGCTGGTATAAATGAATAGTCTTTTTGCTTATAAGCGAGAGTGGATGATTATAAGTCCGTGGCAGATCCCGACTGCGGACTTTTTAAAATTCATTTTAATTAATAAAAAGTTGTTCGCCAAGAATTAGAATTTAAATTAAAATACAACTTGGGGGCGGTAGCGCTCGAAATTGAACATTATGCAAGGAGAGCTGGGCTGGAGACTACTTCATGATACGATATTTTACTCTTTTTTGTGAAACTTGTATTTTATAATTTTTCTACCAAAAATGCCATTGTAATATGTAGCCCACACAATGCTTGTATAAGGAACCACCTACATATTATAATAAAAGCAATGAATAAAAAAAATTATAATTAAAAAGATGTCAGCGAAAAAGAAATTAAAAAAATTCACGTACCTGTCAACTCTATAAAGGTGACGACTATGTGCTGTGCGATTTTATGCTCGTAAGAAAATATAAACAAACAATAAAATAAACTGTGCAAAATACAAGTGAATATAATATTTACAGTAATATAATTTATAGTAACATAACATGATTAAGAGTATGTCAAGAAAGCATGGCACTGTAGGTAGTAAATTCCTTACAAACATCATTTTTTCGGCTATATTGCGTTTCAAAATGGCGACGGGTGTCGTCACATGTCTACTGCAACCATCCATCACGGACAGCATGGTGCCCGCGTCCAATGAAATGAGCTTTGTTTATTGAAACGGGGTTGTTTCTGAATTAGGTTACAATAATGAGGAAAATAGAAATTGTTTTAGTATTTTCCTTTTCAAATATTCTTACTTCTTAGTCTATACTATGTTACTCGTATAATTTGATATCGTAAAATATTAATTGTTTTAAGGGAATTTTCTAAATTAAGAAAATTATTTTACATAGTGATATTTATCATATAATTAGCAGTTGATATCTTAAATGATATTATTAATTCAGTTGGAAATTAGAATTTTTATTTAGACATAGGAATACTGATTAGCCGTTTCAACTTGATTTAATGGGATGCGAGATTGGCGAAACAGCGTTGACCTTAAGTAGAAAATGAAAATGACTAAACTTTTCTGAGCTCCCCAAATTTCAAACAATTTTACCTTATCATAAAATAAAAGAGAATTATCTTTTAACTTTCCTACATATTGTACATTGCAACTGATTGTTGGGTAAAATAAAACTATTTTAATTTTTTAATTGCATCTCACTTCTCAAAGAATGAACGCAGGACGTGGTTACTTCTTAAATGGGTGAACGCTGTTGGCAAATTTATACAAATTAAATCTTTAAAAACTTGGCTTTTCACCCGATTACACCTTCAATTAGCATTGGAAAAGTGAAAGCTTCAGGTCTTAAGAAAATGCAATGAGATATGGCTGAGTAGTGGGACAAAAGTGATTGCAACTACACAAACAACTCAAAAATATATAACATATAAGCCATAAAGATAGGGGTTCGGACGCAAGGTGAGGTCTCAATCTTATTTTCGATGTAAAATGTATGTAATAAGACTACAAGATGGCGTTGCGTGTCTTCACTTGTCACCCGCCTCCATCCATCATGGCGCTCCCGCCAAATGCACTTTGTACCTTGAAACGGATCAATAATAAATTGTCAGTTTGACAAAACTAAGGCGAGAATTACATTTTATTTTTAAATATTAATATTAACGCGCATTATATTAGATGGTTCCTGTTATTAGTTTATGAAGAAACAAATTGATAATTTAAAATATTATAAGCAAGGATTTTAAAATAAAATTGTAAATACGTACATGTTTCCGTTATTCATTTTCATCTGAGTATGGAATTAATTTGCTGATCATTGGTATGAGATAAAAATTCAACTAAATTTATTTTTTATACGTTTTGTAAAATTGCTGTAGTTACAATAGTTATAGTTACTTACATGTTGTTGTATTTTTAATTTAATTTTTATAGTTTCGTGTCAGGATCTGAGCCAAATGTCCTCGGAGTGGCAGTTTGCAAGCGAAGGCAACCAATGCTTATAGGACAGCAGTTTAGAAACGGCATATAAGTTCTGATAAGTTATGATCTCTTTGGCCACTTATTTGTATTTTGTATCGTACACTGTTTTAAGAGTGAATCTGAGAAAGTAATTCGGTCTGTCGCCCACGCGCCGGCAAATGGATTTTCCCTGTCGCCAGTCAATATAGTCGGAGTGCCACTTTGTGGTTATTCCGCTCTACAACTGAGTAGTGCTATTGTAACGACTTTCAAGTGTTTCTGGCCAAATTAGTGTTCGTAGTTTTCATTTATACAACTATTTGTTTGCCCTACATTTGTGAATAGTCATAGTGACAATATGCAAGTTATTGTATGTAGTTTCGACGCTTAACAAACATAAGTGCATAATTTGTTTGCCCCATCCTTTTCTCCGATTAATAATTGATGTTCTAATGAACAGATAAGGATATGCTAAGAATTGAAAAATCAAAACAGGGGGACTTAAACTACGTATAGCGATAATCGACCAAAGGCTGTAACATAAAATAAAATCCTAATAACAATGAACACATTAACAGTAGTCTTAAAAGCAAACTGAGAAGGAGTAACTAAAAAGAATAAAATTTATAATTATTTTAAAGATAGATTTACTTGAAGAGTTAAAGGTATACATGATCCTCCGATCATGTGTTCTCACGGCTCTAAAAAGACTGCAGGAAACCGTTGGATTTCAAGAGTCAATGTTGGTCAGATTGGCATCAATCGGAGAAGACGTATGTTCACAAGTAAATGATTTTCCGAAGATGATTAATAGAGCTAAACAAAAAGTCTATTAAAACTTATCAACGAAAGATAATAGTATCTGTAAAGACCAACAGAAATCCGTTGTGCACGAAGATGATAAGCGTACTTCCCGATAAGTACAAGCAGATGTTTCGTACAAATGAACTGCGGCGAAAGTTGGTGCCGTTGGAATGTATAAATTAATTAAAAACTGCAATAAGCTTCCGCGTGCGCTACTTTCGTGTTGAATTTATTAGCCTGTTTTGTTCTTTCTTCAAAAGATACGAAACGTGACATGTCGGGGCACGGCAAATAGTCACTCATACAAATTACACGAATTTGTAACGAATTTTATAGTTTCAAATTAAAAAGCTTCGCTATCAGTTTTCGGAATACCGTAATTGGAATAATATTATATAATTTAAATAGGATAATTTAGAACGTCATATTATTCCATGTCAAAGTATTTTGAAACGGAGCAAATATCTAATAAATGTTAATAATTATCATACAATCACATCTAAATTTCTTGAAGCTCATAACTCAATATTATTAGCGTTATCTGAACAGAGATTATCAGAGAGACCTTCAACTGCATTCAAATGTCACGAAAACTAAACCCAAAATACTAATTAGTTCTTTAGCCATCTACTTGACCGCAACCCAAAACCTCAACTAAAACCCTCTCCATAGATTGCAGACCAATGGATGAAAAACTTTTTCAGGGTGACCATATTAAACGTTTAGGTAATACACATTTTGACGGAAACCTCTATCAATGTCATATCTAGTTTGTCTATTTATTTTGTCAAAAATAGCAGGGTCAATGACTTCGTTTGACAGGTAAAATGAAATTCGCCATAGCTTAATAGCAATAGTGCTTCTTTCAACACAATTCAACAACTTTCAACATTCTGGATTCTCGAAAATTTAGTGAAGTACTTTGGGAGTGTACTACACTCCTCTTTCTACTCCTTCGGGGATTACAGGCGTGATGTATTTTTTTTTATAATCAGCATTTGCCTACAACCTATTTTATGTTACACTAATTGCGGAAATTCTGAAGCATAATCTATTTGCTTTGGTGAAAATATGGATCTCCTTTGGTGAAGATATGGATGGATGGTTCTGGGTTCAAACAAAAAATGGGCTTTAAATGTCACGTGCTGTAATGGTGAAAGAAAATATCGCGAGATAACCTGTACATCTCAGTTTTCCATTATATTTTCAAAGGGGTGTGAAGTCAGCTAACCGGCAGTTGGTCACTGTGGGTGATTATGGCCTTAACTCTTATCCTTCTGGGAGGAGGCCCGTATCTAATAACGGAAAGAAGAGTTTTATAACTGACGATTTATATGTAGTCAATCTGCTTGTCGGAGTTTTAAGGCTGTTTTATGTATGTATTTGTGTATTTGTATGTATGTATTTGTGTAAGGCTGTTATGTATGTATTTTAGGCATGTATTTTAAAGAGCTTAAAATGTTGGTACTTGAAAGAAACAAATAGGACCATAATGTATATCAAATGGACACTTCAAGCATTGAAACGCTCGTGAAAATTTTCTATTGGCGGTTACATGTCTGAAATATATTTTACAGATCGCATGAAATCAATAAAGGTCACAGGGTTAAGAGCACGTAGCCAATATGTACGATATAAGTATTGCCAAAATATATATGAAGATTTTAGTTTACAATATTTAAATAATATTACTTACAGCTCCTATTCTGGTGTTTACATCACGACCGCTAAAATTATCAAATTATTACGTTAAAACAAATTCCATTACCCTCGTCATTATGTCCCGTTACAGGAACATGGTCCCGTTTCAACGAACAAAGCGCATTTCATTTGGCGAGAGCGCCATGATGGATGGCGGCGGTTGACAGGTGACGTAACGCACCGCCATTTTGTAATGCCGTGTAGGTAACAGGAAAAATTGTGTTTGTACTCGTATGTATGCGAGTAGGAGCAAGCATTAAAATCGGCACCTGATATCTTTTATGCATAGCGCCACAGCTTTTATCTGCGACTTCGGTCGTACTAAATTTCAATTTAAGTAAATGTTTGGACGTGGTTTTTTGATATGAGTAATGTATGCGATATTAAATAATTTCAAAAAATATTACGTTTAAATTGGTCTTGCGATTATAATAAATCAAATAATTATGATAAATTATGGTTATAGAAATAATATAGTCCTAGTATGTAGTTTCGGAGCTGCCATTTAATAATAATAATGTAAATGTATTTATTTCATGACTATTATAATTGCTATATATCATAGAATAGTCTATAATTCTTATAATATTATAATGGTCATATAATAATTATGATTTCAAACCTTAAGCGATATGTTATTATTCAGCTTCAGTCTTTGTTTCATACGTGTTGACAGGCGCAAAGAAAACCTAGAAAAATTTGTGATATAGCTAACATAATATTAGTACTTAGAGATACTTCAAAGCTTAATAACATTGCTTCAAAGCGTTCCACAAAAATAGTCAAATCAGGTACGTTTGCCAACTGAGTGGCAATTATTTCTAACAAAAAGTCGTAATAAAAAGAGAATATATCTTTGAATACATACACATGTAGTATCTTAAATAATATCTGATAACATCTCGAAATGTAGAATATAATATATTATCTCGGGATAGATTATGGCATTCTTATATGGCAACCAGACGGCTGGTAGAACTGAATATATAAAATATTAAAAACCCAGATTTCAATAATTTTACTCTCAGGGAATAAATACTAATGCTTAATACTGAACATTTGATCTGGGTGGGAATTGAACCTAGAAGCTAGATCTCGCTAGTCGTGGTTGCTAACTAGAGAGGAAACAGGCTAGTCGCTCTTTTAGTTTAATCACCACGGTGTTTATATTGAAACATTACATTACGGTACAATTATATTGAAATAGCGATACAAATAAAAACCTAAGAATTTTGTGCTATTTTTATAAATATCTATTATATTTAAAGATATTTGCGTGGAAATTTCTGATAATCAGTCTTACGGTTATATCAGCCGCATTTGACAAATATTGTCTCAATAAACCATAATTTTAGTGGATCTTACATTTCAACCATCAAGTTGCTGCGCGCAGGCAGATGAATATAATATTAGGCGTTTTTCAAATGTATCTAACATACAAGCGATTTATTTAGGGTAATCCAGTAGATAGCTAGAAATATCGACGATTCGGAATGTGACACATGATTGACGCGGCGACTCAACATAAATCTGAATAGTTTCGATGAAAATAACGAATGTCACTTCGACTTTCACGTCACGTTCCCACACGCAGGTCACAAGACGCGTTGTTCTCAACCGGAGCATTATTTCAGCCCCCGCCGCGACCTGAATCGCTAATTAGTTCAGCGATTGAAACGAAAAACAAAAGTCATCGTTACAGTCGAGTCGGATTGTTGTTTTCGTGTAGAAGAATAGAGCTGATTTTGTTTTTGCAAGCTCTTGTTGTTAGCAGCCAGTAATTAATAAGACTGGGTTCGGTTTGCTCTAATTTGACTCATTTGGTTGATATAACTGACAGGTTCTGTATATATATATATGTATGTATATATATGTTGATGAGAACCCTTAAGATCGTTTTCAAAAAAGAAATATTTTTATAGAAATATAGCACGGGAGATAATAAACCGTATTTTATCAAACTTATAATAAGAAAACTTATATAATCTGCGTTGTAAGAGCTATATGTTATTTATAATAGGTGAGTATGAATAAATGTCTTACGCCTATGGCAGGCTTCATAATAATTTTCAGAGTTAGTAATTCGAGGTGAAATTACTTCGCAGGCTCACGCTGGCGCTACCTGCGGAGTGATAGAGTCTGTTGGTTGATAGCGGTAATTTATGACTATACTTGGATTATGTAATTAAATTTCACTCTAGTTGGAAATTTTGGATCTCTCTATGAAAATCGTAATATATCAAAGATGTTATCTCTTGTGTAATATTGTGAGCAAAGAAATATTGTATCTCATTTCTATTTTTTGGGAATTGTTATATATTAAGTAATGAACACGGTCGATCAATAATTTTTATTTTTTTTTCCATGATAAAATCAACATTTCAGGGTTACTATTGGTCAGGAAGCAGTCCTGACCCCAAATAACAGCTTGACTGGAATATCGACATGTTCGTGGTGCCATTCCACGACAGACGAGATCCGCATCCATCAAATTCCATATCGATTAAGCAGGATAATGTACGGAATCGAGCTGCGAGGGAAAACTGAAAAGCAATTTTAAGGTTCAACACAATATCAAATGTTTTGCGAAATTACACAATAAATTGTCGTTTTTCGTGTCACCATTTTTGTTTGAATGTTCTCATATTTTGGAAGACTCACCCTACTTTATTTCAGTGCAAAAGCAGTCGAGTTTACGATTACGTAACAAAGTGTAAACATGCTAAATTAGATATACAATTAAACCAAATTCAGCTACATCAATAAATCTTCAGAAAACGGTTAATTGGGCCTCTGAATGTGCACTGGGTATTAGCGCTAATTACATCCTTATATTGTCCAATAGCGAGTTTGAGATAATACCTTTTCTAAACATAATAGGGGGGAAAAGGGGGGGGGGGCTCAAAAAGATGGTGTTCTTGTAATGAATTGGCTTTACACATTAAAATCCCGGTAAAAATCACGACCAACTACAAAGTATTTATAGGGATATCGGGATCTTTGTTTCGATGCTGGGGACTGTCTCGTTTGGCATGTTTGCCACTAAATCGGATTTCCTGTTCGAAGGTCCCGAATTCGACCCTGACCGGGCGGACGTCTTTATGTGGAATTTTGTTTAATACTTTTGTTGTAGGTTACTTTGTATTTGGATTTATACATGTTTCGAAGGTAGTCATTGGTGTATGGAATTGCAGATAATATTTAGGCATCATAATGTGAGGTTATGAATAGAATCGAAATGATTATATTATTTAAATCTATATGAAAAAAAGTATTTAAGAGTACACGTTAAGATATAAACCATCAACATAATTTTACACAACTACAACTTAAACATAAATTTAACAATTTGATCCATGAGGCATTACTTACGTAGCGATAGAGGAGAGTTCCTTAATAATGGTAATTTATAACTTAGTGTAGGGTTACTCAGCCTTGGATGGCTACTTGTAACATATTGTAAATGAAGACTGCGGGTTACTTGCCACTCCACTGAAGATTAATCAAATTATAATAACACTATATTAAACTTTTCAACGAAAAACATAACTATAGGAATGATAAATATATTTTGTTAAGTTGAAAATTGACTGTTATTGATTTGATGATTTAATTATTTTTTTGGTTCATAATAGAGGATACAATTTAAAATCGTTTTATTATGAGAGTATTTTGGAAACGCTGTAACGGCTATGGTGAAACATAGTTTATTAGTTAATAATGAATATCAATCCAATTATTTCATTCCAGTTGTATAGCTAATAGTCAAATATAAAAGTGCAGTATATTAAATTCCGTTGAAAATGTGTATTAAACGATGTAGTTAAGAAGCCCACATTATCAGTATGTTGTGGAGTAATATTCAGTCAGGGTGTTTGTCAGAATCAACTGAAATTTTGCGTTTTTAGTCGCTTAAAATTAAATTATTAATTCGGTCATAATTTATACCTTTACCCTGTAGTTTTGGTATTATGAAATTTAATAATTTAAGAAGATAGCAAGTATTCGTGTTGCCTAGGATCTCAATGGAATTGGGGGGATACCTACATATTAATAGGTTTCGCCAAAGACATAATATTAGGAGTTTTTGGCTATTGAGATAAATAAATGAATACAGATATTAAAACAGAACTATTTCTGTAATAAACACACCTAACAAGTGACAATTTGAAGAATTGTATTTGTTTATTAAACATTTATACGTACAAGACAGGTGAAGAGGTTAGGCTGGGTTAGCTCAGCGCCTGCTGTCAATAGGGCGATCGCATAATCATATTTAACACTGCTTTCAGGCTGGCGCAAATATCAGTACAGGTTTGTATTATAATGAATCAATTTTAATGAAACGAAACGAATCAAACTTAACGAAAAACGTACGTGAGTTAAGCCGGTCCATTTATAATCATGTGTATAAACACTCACGAAACATTTAATAGTACAATTTTAATGACGTAGTCGAAACTGTTAAGATTATGGGGATCATAAATTAGTTTTACGTGTACAAACAGTTTGGTATCCAATGTTCGTAGACTGTATCGTTTTCACTACTCCTTTCTGTTTCATTATAGCAGGAGTAAATCCATGCGTTTTTCAAAATTTACTGGTAACCAATACGAGTAGGTAACTGATTTCTTGCGGAATTAAATCGATGAAGTGATCATGTTCTAATACAGACCACGAATAGGTAAAGCGTATTTAAACAGTCCAAAATTATATGTGCTAAATACTCTGACCACCGGACTCCGTCATTACAGAGTTTAGCTGTGAATATAGTTGTAACCATGCATTTGATCACGATGACATTTCGCTTGTTCCGTAAGAATGGGTTGTTATAACCACAAGGATTGCAAATTACTTGTTATGGGGTGCTTGTTAACTAATAATTCTGATTGAGTTTAGAATAACAATAGGTACTGTAATATATTATCCTCGAGAAATCTTCAAAGACAAGCGCCGGATCTTGATAGTGCCGTGACAATCGTTGAGCGTGCGGGTGTATTGTATCAAAGATTATCTCATTAACTTCTCTCGTGCCACCCGTTAGCGCTTCTGTGTTCACTTTGTAAGTGCGGCTTATTAAAATTGAAACATAATGTTGGTTTGCTTGTCTTAGTTTGTTTGGAGGTTTGGTACATTTTCTGCTCGAGACAGATATTTGAGTGGTAAAAAATGCTTATTCTATATGTAGGTAGGTTAGATCTGTCTGTATAGGATATACAAGATTAATATAGATAGATTTTTTTATCTTAACAACTCAATACCGTAGACTCTGTTTAGTTTAAGATTAGACGATCATGTACGAATTTATATTATCGTTCTCGTTTTATTCTACGTACATGTATTCAGATATATGGATACAAAAGGCAACTGATGGAACACAGGTCTACGGGTTTCAGAAATCGCCAGAATTCATATCAGGCCAATCGCAATTGGGGCGGACGTCGACACGCGTAGAATGATGTTCTCTATTCGTCATTACTAAGTGGGCCCTATAAAAATTATTTTCGAATTTTGCTTTATAAACATTATTGACGTATTTCAAGACTACCGGCTCATATACTATTAAACTAGGCACACTTTTATAATGTCGAAAATAATTTGTACTGATCATTCTTCTAGTGCAATTGAATAGAGTATGAGTCGGATAAGTAATAAATAAATAATTAAAACAGTCGGAATAGTTCAGAAAACGAATACGAAATACTATTGTTATAGACAGGTGGTAATAGCTGGATGGCTAATATCTATTACTTCTCAGTCAGCATTATCTATGGGCAAGAGCAAATCAATAGACAAGAAATAGATTGAACTAGAAACATGACGTTGAAGTTCAACAAGTTAGATGGAGCGTTCCCCGTGTACGGAAACTTAGTTTAAAACTACACACGAACTTTGGGTAAATTAGATTTGCTTTTATATCGAGGTGAAGTTATCGACACAGAGTTTGCTCTCAAACAGATTTCGTCATCAAATTAGTTGCCAGTGTGTTCAGACTGAAGGACTGACGACTTTCGGTTTTTTTAAACGGGTGTAGCGATTTCGATTTTGAACCGAGTGTTTCGCCTGTTATGGGTTCTTTCAAATTAAATAATAGTACCGTTGTTACACCTTATAACATTATATGTGTGTCAGTGAAAATCCCGCCAAACCCGGTGCTGCCATATTGCATTATATGGGCTTTAATTTTTTTTACTGAATCCTAAAACTTTTTCTAAAACAAAAAGTAACCTAAGTCACTCCTCACAACATCGGCTATTTGACAGTGAAAGTCCCATTAAAATCGGTTTCATGAATTTCGAAATGAAACGGAATAGACTGACAAACAGACAAAAATGTTTAAAAATCGATTATTTTGGTATTAAAAACAGACACCTCTACTTTATTTGTTTGTATCGGTGCATATATACATATATAGATGTAATATGTACTAACTATTTTATTTATCAAAAATAAGTGACATATTGTCGTTACCAATGTGTCGCCAGCCTTATGCAAACATGTACATATTATACATATATGTAAATATGTATAAAGTTGTGCTTTAACGCATAGTTTTGGGAACTTTAGTTACATTGTTCTACCTTGAGCTCAAACTTAAACCTTGCGATCTCATCGCTCTTTTGTAGGTCACTAGGGAAGATGGTATAAGACAATCCGGTAACGGAAGACTAAGCCTGACTGCATGATAACGACTAGAAAATTAGATTTATTCTGTTTGTATTACATTTTATGATGTTTTGTTCCACACAATGTCCACATATTGTACTTTTTTCTAACGTTTAGATCTATAAATGATTCCTACGCTATTTTTCATCTGTTAATCTACGTTTATGTTGTTCAAAAATACATTGTATATAGCTACTGTTCTTTCAATGCTCAAACTGCCTCGAAATGAAAATTTAATAAAATTGTTCCAGCGGTTTTCAACAAACCAGTAAAGTAATTATAAATTCAATAACAAGGTTGGTCTTCCATTATTCTGGACAATGCTTACGCTAACGTTCAAACCATATTGATGCAAACTGCTGCTTAATTTGACTTTATACACCTCATCCATTAGAGCAAGAGAAGAAACGAGAGCATTTCTTCATTATCCTTTTTATAAGGTATTATCATAACAGTAATTAAAGGCATTAAAAAGATTACCTCGGCGTGAGAAAGGGCTGGCAAGATATTCACGCCTGGTAACGTATTAGTAATGTCTCTGGTGTTGCATACGTCCATAAACGACGGTGCCCAATTAACATTCGTGGCACGTTTGCCGGCTTGTCAGGTTATGCAATAATAAAAAAAATGCAAGTAAATTTGACGTTTGTGTTTGTGAGAAATTTGTCAACGCCTATTATAGTTATTATTTTATATATCTTCTTCTTAGTTAGGAAAATAAATAATTTTGTAAGGAATACTTATATTTATGTAATTCTTTGTTATATGATTCGATTAATCACACACATCATCAGCCTGTCTAAGTCCACTGCTGGACTGAGATCTGACCTGAGAGATGTTTTCTGGTGGATATTATTCACATTCATACTATAATGTATCAACAAACGTAACACACCCATAACAGGTATACTCCCCAAATTTCCCGTTCAACTGACGCACCGGATGTGACATTTCCGCTCGTTTTGCAATCTTCCGGTTGCCGCTGCCGCGTCGACGGCTGTATTCAGAACCGAACCAAACCAAACCGAACCGGTTAAATTGGTGGTATAGACAATTTACCGAAAAATATTCCATTCCAATTCAACAATTTAAATCTTTTTGTGAGTTTTACTTGGAATGTACTAACTCTGACTTGGAATGTACAAACTCTGACACATAATTGCTGTAAAGCAATATAACCTAATTGGTTCCAACAACGGCTTGTGTTGTTGGTGATTTTCATGACTGAACGGTTCTTAGTATATCAAGAGTATAGTTCGGGATAATATAACCAGTCGAGTCTACACCAAATTTATTTTAACAAATTACAAATGAATGCATTATTTATTCTCATTACACCTCACACTATACTCAGGGTCATCGTACTATCGACGTGTAACATTGCTCTCTGTTCAATCAATGATGTTGGTCTGCTGATTTATGTTTTTATTATTATTTACGTATTCAAGCAAAAAAAGAATTGAGTGAGATATTTACATACGTACTGCTAATTTCCAAAGAAACCTCTTCCAGCAGATCTGTGACTGGAAAAGGGTTTTCCATGGTAGCGGCAGATAAACATGTATTCCTGTAGCACTGAAATAACAAAATATCAGAATGTAAACACATAAATAAACTCTATAATAAGCATTTATACATTAAATATATAAGTATACCTTTTTGTTTATTTATCTTTAAGGAAAACTTACAGCTAATACAGTAAATAAAAAAATATATTTATCTATTTTATTTATGTGTTTTTAGTATTATGAGATTCTACAGTGACCTTGTTTAATATCAGTGCTAAAATCTAACTTAGTGGTTTCATAGGTCTCGAGGGGCGCGTTTATTAAAACTTCGCAAATATACGCTTTCACGGTTTTTTCGTGTCACAAAGGGCCGCTAAAATTTTTATGGATATTAGACATTTTTCATTTTTATATTCGTATATTAATATATGAATAGACATCCGTCTAATTAACTGGTTTGTTGGTCTAGTGATCGAAACTGATGGTTGTATAGGGTTCGATTCCCGCCCAGCTAATTGTATATGATCAGCTCAAGTATTTACTTCAGATCTAATTGTTAAATTATATGATAGTGATATGGATAAAGTAGAAAGGATTCATAGTTCATTCGTTTTGTTATTTTAGTAAAGTTTCTGCTCAGCATGGCATCAGTTATTTGCATGTGAGTTATCCCAAGGTGTTATTATTATTTCTGGAGCTTTGCTTCAGGGTCTTAGTTGGTTAAATACAGTCGTGCCCTGACATCTTATATATAACCACAATATTACAGTATTACCTTGTGTCAATACATCAAAATTAGAAAAAACTCCGTTCATTCCTATCGAGGATTGTTTTCCTATCATTAAAAATGTTATTAGAAATTATTTAGATAAATATTATACATGTTATGCAGCTTGAGAAATCGATACCATCAGATCTCAGAATAGCCACATCCCTTTAGAAAACAATACAATTTTACTGTATTATTTTAATGATAGTAAAATACAAAATATATTTGTAGTGTATTTATAAATACATATTTTAGTTTCCCGATTCTTTTGTTTGTAATCTCAGTTTTTAGCGCTAAGCTCTTTATTTAC
>DWMG01002140.1:0-13746 GCA_018244855.1 Elbella merops | reverse complement strand
CATAAAAAACAAAATTCACAACATTTTTAAAAATATCTACGTGCCAATGAATTTCGAACTCGTAACTCTGTTAGTACTCGTATTTTACTCACCTGTAACTATTTTGATAATTACATAGTTACGTTATAATAAATGTTTGTTAGAAAATATATTTTTTTTATATTCTATTTTTTTCTGTTATAACTTACTTAACATTCAAAAATTCGGCGATGCCTATTATCTCCATGCGTCATAATTTTCATCCATTACTTTTATAGATAACAATGTTCTTGAAGACTTCCATGGACTCGAGTTGTTTGTAAAAGATTTTGAATTGACCTTGATACCATGTATGCCGTATTATTTAAAATTTCAATGTCATTTTAAAAGGTGTTCTGTAGACCGTCACATTGATTTAGGATTGTTTTAGATTAATAAACTATTAACAAGTCCGTCATAATCACCTTAAATTATTCGATGGCGACTTACGTATATTATATATCCGATCAAAATCAGTAATCGATAAATTATAAGCCACTACCGAAAAAAATCCACTTATCGAGAGATCATTCGAAAGTTCACTCAAAACATTCAGCGCTCTTTAACATGTCAGATTATGATTATTCAAATTCACTTCCTAATATCTAACATGTCTTAAATACTACTTCTAATCTTTTCGTATCACCGGTACATGATAAATATCGTTTGTACGCCGATTGGTATTGTAAGCTCATACACAAGGTTGGTCGGTGCCCACGGAAGCGTCGGCGGCCGCGCGTGCCATGACCGAATGGGGACGACATCGGACCGTTTAAGTGCACGATATGCGGACAAATAGCCACAACTATTTCTATGTTGGGAAACTTGCATATTGAGTTTTGATTAGCAGTTTATTGCTATCATGTAGCTATTACTAAATTTAGATACATATTTGGTAATAATTGTGTTATAGATGACTGATGATACACCGCAAGAAGTTTGCGGAATTGACAGCCAACCTCCGCTAGTCGGAGAGGCAGTTTAAGAAGAAGTAATTGTGTGATTGCTTCTGAAATTTGGTATTCTGCAATCGCTATTTCTATACCTTCGTCGTCGTCGATTAAATGTTGAAAGCAAAGTAACTTTGTTAGTGAATTATATTTTTGTTTCCGACATTATTGTTTTTTACTCGGCACTTAAAATACATTGTTAATATAATGAACAAAGTAGGCAAAGTCGTGGATAACAGCTAGTATGGCACAATACTGGGTCAAAATGCAATGTTGTCCGTTGGAAGTTAAAAATAGTCAGTCACAACAATAAAAAGAATGTCATTAAATAATGGCCGTGCCCACTGACGGAAGAGTGACTTATCGATTGGACCTTGTCGATACATATGATTGATGTTGTTGCCTACATTGTCTTATATGCTCGATCATTTCATGCTTTCCTACAATAAATTACTCTCTCATAATATGGATCGCCATCTTAAATATATTGAGTCTTGAAGTATATTGAGTATTGAAATATATAACTACCTTAATGCTACTCAAGAGCTGGAGACTTAGCGACACAATAAAAGGGCTGATGGCGATGAGTTTAGATTGGGCTTGAAATTTACCACGTTTTTAAATTAAATAAGAGAGGTATATATGCTTAATCGTCACGTAAAATATTAATGAATCCAGTGAACATAAATAAAGTGTTTGTTCAAATGCACGAAGCACGTCATCGTTTACATGAAATGTCCGTCAACAGACTTGATATGAGTTTGTCTGTAACTAATGCTGCTTGTTCCTGAATTTTCAAAAATTTGTTTGTGTCCTTAAATTTTAAATATCATAAGATCATAATTGTTTTTTTTTAAGTTATTGTGCATGAAGGTAATCTGCACGCTTACGGGGTTTTCGAAAATTAAAATAGAAATATTGGCTACTACAGTTTAATTCGCCTCGCTGTTGATACTGGTTAACATCTCCAGAGAAAGTCGTAGCACAAAACCTTGCTGTTACTTTTCATTGGTAACTTTTGTTGTATCTAGAATGTTCTATACTAGTTGATTGCTTCGTTTGTGGAGAGGTTGCGAAGGGTTCGAATTACTTTACTACTACTACTATTGGATTTTTCTAACTTCGATTTTCTAACAGAAATTTCTAATAGTGGACTCGAAGTCTGGATCTGTGTCCAATGTGTGGCAATAGGCTCACCATCTATTCCATTGGGGGACCTAAACTTAACTAGTTAAACCTGGGAGTGTTCTACACTCGTATGTTACCACTTCGGGGATTACAGGTGTGAAGTTAGGTGTCTACGAGTCTTTAAGTTTGGTGCGACTCGTTTATAATATTTATCGTTCTCATGCTTATAGTTTTATTGTCATCGATGTGAGTTGAGGGTATTAAATAACACGCCAATAAATGAAAACTCTTTTCGTACTCGAAAACATTAAGTTTATCTATTAATTAAACCTTATTGAAGTGTATTGATTCAACGTGCGCACTGCAGCGAATTGATTCGTTCCAATGCTGATAGTTCATTTCCGTTCGGAGAAAGCGACGGCGGGCGGCGTTGGGACTGCGAGATAGGCTAATTTTAAACGACGTGTAAACAGTTTTAACGGCTTTTAGTTTTTTTTTCTAAGTCAATACGTAGAAGTGCAATAGAACGACGTAGACATTTAGGATTGGTATTTTTTTATGTGTTGTTTAATCGTGATTTATTTTATGAATATAACAAAAAATTTTTTTGGATCGTTCATTGCCAATAGACAATATTTTGTTTTGGATAAATATATGCTACCCGCAAAATGTATATAATTCAGCCATTGTTCACTATGAGCAATCCATTTGCTTTATTTTGCCTAAATTTCCTAAAAATAAGTTTTTTAGTTTAAGCATTGTTTATGAAACAATTCTCAACGAACCGTTTAGATAGATATTGATTAGTAATAAGGAAAACACTTGAGTATTTATTAACTTAGGTAACAATATATATTATTATTATAATTATAAGTATTTAGCACTAAAAAGTAATAAAACACGGGGCAACGGAAGGAAATTATTTTTAATGGTTAGAAAGATGTAGGTACCTACTGAATATTAATGATGACATAATAATGGTAGATTAGGTTAGGTTAGTTACGTTTCGTAATAAACAATTATTATCACATTTTGATGTAAATTCTTAGCATTTTCTTCTTAGACCATTGTCGGCTGAATGTTCAGAATTGTATACAAAGGTATGTATGCCTACGTGAAGCATGAAATGAATTTTAATTCGAGCTTTGCCTGAATGTTTTAGGCATTCTATGGAACGCCTAGATAATCTATATCAGGGTTTCTCAAAGTGGGGTACGCGAACCACTAGGGATTCGCCATTCCACGGTAGGGGGTTCACGAAAAGATTTTCGTACTTGATTGTGGCTGACGGAGGCCGAATTAAAGCTAAAATTGTCCAAAATTACTCCTAAAATTGACTCAGTTTGTGACAAGAAACATCCTCACCCATCACATTAATATTAAAAAGATATTTCTTTTGGCACTGCATTTGTTACCTTTTATTGAAATAAAACCCTTTTTTTCTTTAACAGTAATTTTTTTTTTTTTTGTGGGGGGGGGGGGGTTATTAGTTATTTACGGGGTTCGCTGTCAACTGGAAACTTACGGGGCACGTGGAGCCAAAAGTTAGAGAAACCCTGCTCTGTATAATGCTGGATTATGAAAATAGCCTTAAACATACATATACCTATATGGAATCGCCTTTAATGTGTACAAATTGTAATGTAAAAGCGTGATTAACGCCTCCAGTTCATTGTAGTTTAACGTCAAAGTGTTGGCAACGCGATTCGTGTGGGCGAGTGAAAGCAGACGTCAACTCGACGAACAATTACTGAGCGGAGCCTCTATTGTCGCAGCAAATGGACTCCCGTTCGTCAAAATGCAGGATTTCAGGACATTTACAGAATAATAATGGATCTAATACTAATGCCCTTACACTAGCAATAGTAAATACTCTTTCTCATCACTATAATAATATTACTCTTTCTAGAACATAATGTTCATATATTTTTGACGTGTTCTTAATCAATGCCATGCTTTGTATACTACTAAATTTTGGATTAAAATAATTTGTCAAACACTCAGCTGAGTTTCGTTAAATTTGTGATCGTTTAAATGTAGATATTGACCTAGAAATCGGGTTCTAATGTCCCTCGCTCACTCATCAAACGTTCGGTCGTAACAACGTCGCCGGTACTGGACTGGACAAGGTTACTAGTAGGAGCAACGGTGATAAAATAGAAATAAAAGCATACATTGTTACTATACTTTTTATGTTTTCCGCTCCGTGGAAAACAGGTTGCAATTTTGGCGAAGTAATAGTCACATATTTATAAGCTGTCTTTAGTGAGTCAGAGCTAGTCTCGATTAAATGGAATATTTTGACGTGTAATATATTTTAGTAGTCCAAATGTGCTCGTAATTCGACTGTAATTCGTTATATTTTTTATAGTAAACTCTAATTTGTTTCTTATTTGAATGAATATACCTCTAAAATTTCTACTCTGTGCTACGCTTAAACTAAAGGCTAATTAATATACTCACTCGACTTTGTCAGGATGACAAAGTCATGATGTCAAATAGTGATCCCTAATTTTATTTATTTCAACATAATTGTTCACATGTTATATCTGGATTGTAGTTTTCCGCTCCGACTTTTCTCGAATACTCCGTAAACACTATATTCTTAGAAAGGGATATATACATGTTTCTACTCAAGTATTTACATATGTACATATACATATGTTCATTATATGTGAGATTGCTATGCCGAATGGAGAATTATTTCATGACATTTTAACTATGTAGGTACTGATCCGCCGGTCCGGTGTATGTTTCGGTATTTCACAAATAGAATTTTGCAAAATTATCCAACATATCGTCAGTTACTATGACGACGTATTTGTTTTCTGATATTCCAAATCCATTTATAATAAATATTTTTCCGTATATGATTATTCGTGGGCCTGTTTTCAAGATAAAACTTCTGCATGCTATTATAATATTCATTGTTCGCATTTTCGCTGGTTATTATTCATAATGTCGACGTTTACCTCGACATTATGAATTATATTACATACGAACATTATGAATTATATTAAATATTGACATTACGAATTACATATATTTAAAATATATTGTGCAATCGAATGTGTGCATTAAGCAAAATCTACGTAAACTATTTTGAACTATATAAAGGTATTTCAAAATAGTTTGCGTGATCAACATTGGTGTTGTTGCTTTGTTTATATGGCGACAGGTACATTACGCCTTGAAGTACTTTATAACTTTGTCAGATCATTTCTTGATCACAATTATGGCTCACAGAGAACCTGTCCCATATTTCACAATGTCGCCTCATATTTTCCATTTATGTTTTTGTAGAGAAAGCGCTTCATTATTTCGTAGAAGCATTTAGAGAGGAAAAAAAGACACTCAAACCACATTCTCCCACTCCAAAAAGGTCATTTGGGGAGAAAATAGGAGATTTTCATGTGAAAAGCAAACCAGGACTTGCCACGTTTTTCCAAAGCTGGATCTATTGCCACTTACATACGACTACTAATTATGTGCACAGTTCAGTTTGTTTGTCATGCAGTCCGTCCCGGGTTTCGGTTCGGCAAACTTCTAATCGATCAATTTAGGTATTTCATTTGCAACGAATATTTAAACTGTTTGTGTGCATATTTAAGCGTTACCTATCGTTATTTATTATTTATATAGCTCATGCACTACCAATATTTAGTTTGTTGGATAACATCTATATAATGCTTATAGCTATTATGTATGTATTTAAAAAAAAAAAAGCTAAATTTTAAAAAATATTTTTTCACTTGGTTCGTCAAATTTGAAAATGTTTTTTCACTTATTCGACTTGGTGTTGTGGAAACTTAAATGGCGGTTCTTTCAATGTCGACCCTTTCTAAGGTTAAAAATATGTTGCAAAGATCATACAATTGTGGCTTATCCGGAGTAACATAGGCGCTCTTCACACGCGGTTACGAAAACGAAGTCAATTAGTGACTTGAATTGTTATTGGATTAGCTACTGACACAAGTTAGACTATCGAATAAGACTTCACGGGTTCGACCCCTGTATCGGGTACTATATTGGATTTGTCTATCTTGAAATTTCTAGTAGTACCTAAGAATCTAGATCTGTGCACGCTGCATGATAGACTGCACAATAGACTCATCATCTATTCCATGGTGAGAGAAATATAACTGGTGAAACGTGAAGTGTACCGCAGTACTCTAACTTTACCAGGAACATAAGCGTGATGTTACGGTTTGTTTTGTTTTAAATTGATCAGGGTTTAATTAATGATTGAATGTTTTAATCTTTTAGCATCGTTCACTATTGTTATCTACGGATTTTTAAAATTTGGTCGATGTATTCATACCCAAAATACGTGCGTACTGAACAAATAATGCTACACTGATGGATATTTGTACGCAAATGTGTCCGTGGACTTTGCTGTCGATATTGTATCTATTATTGTGTGAAATTTGTCTACCTATTGTGTTTGGTATTTTTGCAATCGAAGACTTCGTTTATACTGTAGGTATATACGAGTATTGCAATAATTGCTTATATTCAACGACCTACATATCACCTTATACTAGGTAAGCATATATACGTAGGTAATATATTTTATGTATGTCATGTATATCAGTCTAAGCCAATCATTTGCACCTAATATAAAGAGCTTTACACCCTAAGATCCTTTCGCAGTTTTTTAACGCGAAAATTAAAAGGACAGATTTATAATGTTATTTACAAATACACACACACGCTCACACACACTCACACACACACACTCACACACACACACACACCCATGTGTGTGTGTGTGTATATATATATATGTATGTATATAATTCATAAAAAAACAAACATAGCGAGGGTGAATTTTGGTGATGCAATTCGAACCAGATGTTGAGGGAGAAACTAGTTTTATAATCCATATAATATATAAATACCACAGAAATAACTTCGTAGGTATCTAAAGGGCGCCGGTTATTAGCGTGTACATGTAGCACTGATCCGAGTGAAATATACATCATGGTGTAACTAATTATTGTGTCGTCTCATTCGGACATCTTTGCCAAATGCACACGCCCCGTTTAGTCACTGCCGCAATTTGTTTTTCTTTGGGCGGAAATTGCGCTGATACACTGCATATGTTATACTGAAATCGAATAAAACCTAGGGATCTCCATCCAAATACGTAGGGATAGAATTGCAATATTTTTTCATTTTTTCGAAAAAAATCCCTGTCAATAATTTTGTGGTTTAAGACGGTGTACTGACGGTGTACTAGCGGTGTACTAACTGATTACTATAAAGTTTTATGAAGTTTAAATAAGTAATTAAAGGTGAGTTCCTTGGAATAGGAAAATAAAGATATTTTATTAATAAAACATAAATTGTATGTATGTTTAAGTAAAGTTTAGTAGTAGACGTTATGTCTACTTCAGTCCCAGGTATGTAACACATAACAGTCATAACACAATGTCATAATCTCAGCTTTAATATGTATTGTCGCAGATTATGTACAGTATTATATGGTTACTAGAATTATAAAAAAATATTATTCAAGCAGTAACAATTAGTTTCAAACAAGTTGCAAGAGCCCTTGTACTAGGCTGTAAAATCTGTTACCGGGTACCTCAGGTATGGTTTCTTATGTACTATGCATATATCTATGTTTTATCGGTTTCGATTAATAATTTTGCTATCCAGTAGATATACATACCTACATAATATTTTAATATAATAGTGTTGTAGTTCTATAAACGAGTCCTTTGCAAAACTAAGCTTAAAATATAAAATACGTTGCTTTAAAAACGACGATGTTATTTGGCTACATAATTAAACCAATTATTGTAATTAATGTTATTGACTTTAATTGCACATTCGATTGTCGCCGGCCACTCGTAAATAAATTACCATGTGTTATATTATGATTAAATTAAACAATGCACATAAAGGTGCCCTTTGGACGGTTTCCAAATTTCTTCGGTGTTATATTCTATCTGTGATTTTGAAAATGGGTAAAGTACGTGTTTTGTGTTTTTTCGCTTTAATAGATTTCCCTATTCATAGGCATAGCGTGGGGATTATGGAAGAAAATGTCCTTATACTGTCTATGGGAAGGCCTATCTCCAGAAGTAAACTGAGTCTCGGTGATTATGGTAATGATAAATGTAGCTTACTCTATATGCCAATTATTTTCGTTCGATCGAAGTTTCACTTTCGTTCAATTTCTATCATACTGCTTTCGGCCGCGATTGCGATTTCGGTGGGAGAATGGCTGAATCTTATACTAAATAGAAAACTAATATTTATCTGCCGCCCCGAAGCTAAGGGATAAGCCAGGAATAGATGTGTGTAAACATTTGCGGAGAATATGAGCAATAGAAATAATACTACATATTTATTCCCATTACAATTGTTATGATTAAAACTCTACAATTAGCTGTAGGTATATTGTCCTTATCTATAGTTTATTATAAAATGATGATGAATGATAAATATTTTTTAATTTTTTAAACGTAAAAACGTAACATCACGCCTGTAATCCCCGAAGGGGTAGGCAGGGGAGTGTTGTACACTCCCACGTTTCACCAGTTACGTTTAAGTCCCACAATGGAATAGGTGGTGAGCCTATTGCCATACAGCGGGCACATATCCAGACTCCGAGTCACTACTAGAAATTCTAAATTAGAAAAATCCAATTGTACCCGACCCGGAATTTGAACCCAGGACCTCCCGATCGGCAGTCGCGCTTGCAACCACTCTACCAACGAGGCAGTCAAGTTCTGTTTTATTTTATAAATATTGTAATTCATCGAATTATAACGAATGAATACTTTACGTTGGTATCAACATAATTCAATTACATTATCATCCCATTTTCTTTTATTTGTACTAAGATTTGCTACTTGCGTTCGATGTCGGTCGAGACTAGAAGATAAATCGGTTGTTTGGGTACGATTTCAATTTCAGTTGAAAATTGGGTTTCTCATTGGAAACTAACAATAAGATATGGAGCGTGGATATAGAGCCACATTATAAGGTGACTTTTCCTTATAGAAGTACTATATATGAGTTCCCATTTAAAAGTTAGCAGCAAAAAAACTTGAAACATTCAATCGCAAAATTACATCGTCACGATTATTAGGATTTAGCTACGGTATGTGTTCATCTGGAATAATATATAAATATTGTTATAGAAGAAAAACTAATGGGTGGATTTCGATACAGTTTTTTTGAGTTTTACTCCTTTTTGTCACAAAATGTATTGTTAATATCATAAACAACGCAGACGAAGTCGCGGGATTAGCTTACGCAAACTACAATATACGTACATTGTATTTATTTTACTTATATACCACACCAACCGAATGACTCGTAATTATATCATAGAATTCTACTAAAATTCTTTCATAGGTCGCCGTTTTATTTTATTATTGTTACATAAGCACTGCACGCTCGTTAAATTGATTAATGACATGTTACAAACGTAGTTATAATCTCATTCATTCATTCACTCGCTCATCATCATACTTTATTCATTCATTCACATATATATATCTGTATAGTCATTGTCTTTTATTGCTTAAGTTGCGTTTTTTGTTATTAATAGAAACATATTAGAGTTTTCGCTCCAGTATTTATTTTTTTATTAACAAAACGCACAGAGTCCACGAACTATTGATTACAACTAACTATTGAGTAAAAAATTGATCGACTTGTAGCGTAGTGTTTTCGCTGTAAACACTTGCGAAATAACTACTTTTTTTCGCACCGTACTCACTACTTTACTATCGGTGATGTTATACGCGGCACGAAGCGTGTTATGGCATACATATTTATGATTTGCGAAACCAGAAGTGTACACTTCTAATTTTTGTGCACATAGTACATCTACTATATGACGCTTTATATAACTCATTGATCTAACACGTGAGTTATTGTTAGACTGCTGTTGTACAAGGGTCCTAATATGTATGAGAAATAAAATGTTTATGCACATGGTACACCTACTGTACGACTCTCGCGGGTTATTGATAGACGGCTATTGTATAAGTGCCGTAAAATATATTTGATAATATTTAATTAGAATTTGTGTCGGTACATTAAGAATATAAAAAGCTTAAGTGATACGATTAATATCGCGAATTCTAGGAAGTGTACAATATTATTATTAACGATTTTCCTTAAAGAGATTAGTATTTATGTAATGTCAATTAAAAGTAAGACCATGCTGTAGCGACCTGGTCTAAGATCAATTACTGATATTAGATAATGATAAATAGAAGCACGTTTGCAGGTCTACTAGTCTACTACTACTACTAGCATTTAATTCCAGTCTACTAATGGGATTGGCAGAAAAACATTAAAGGTGACATTAAAAGAAGTAAAAGGGAGTAACGACGGTAATAAAGTCTCTATCGTATTGTAGAATGAAACAAACATCTTTCTCGAACAAGGTGTATTAGACCACTGACAAAATGAACTATATATAAAACTTGTCTGTGAACAGGGAGAAAAATATAAAAAAAAAACATTGGGTTAATAACAATGACTGATCTCTTTTTTATTAGTTTAGTATATATTTATATATGTATATATAAATTAATAAATTCGTCAGTGATATTACTTATGCTCATATCGTACAGGCTTTGACGTAATACCGATCGATGATACATAATGAGTTTCTAATAATCAGTTCGCATGCTACAATAGAACGGTTAGTTTGTCACGAGGCAACGTTTAAAACAATTACCTACGTCGTAGAGGAGGCGTGTGTTTGATTAGCTTTAAGGTTGTCGCATACAAAGCTATAATATATAGCGATATACTGTGTAATTTCTAGTAGTGTCTCGGAGTGTGGATCTTTGTCCGGTGTATGGCAATAGGCTCATCTTTTACTCTATGTGGGACGTAAACGCAACTGGTGAAGCGTGGCAGTGTATTGAACTCTTTTGTCTACTCCTTCGGGAATTACAGGTGTGATGTTAGGTTACTATACTGTGCTATAATATTAATTATAGCAAACTACCGCACACGATAGCTATGTTATAATATATATCTTGACGGTCATTATCTGAACAATATTATGTCTTGCTATATCTGTTCACATATTTTGACGACAGTTATATATTATATCTACGTGTGTAGTCCCTCGAGCATTACTATAGAAAATATATTCGAATACATATATTGTAATACGTAACATTACGCCTTAAAGAGACAGGCAGAGCAATGTAGTACACTCACACGTTTCACGTTACGTTTAAGTCCCACTATGTTAATAGGTGGTAACCCTATTGTCATGCAGTGGAAACTAATCCGGACTCCCAACCATTAATACAAATTTTTCGATATCAAATAGCACTCGACCCGGCGATCGAAACCGAGACCTCTCAATCGATAGTCGGTCTTGTAACCACTCGACCGACGAAGCAGTCAACGAAATTATTGTAAGAATTCTCGTTGTATTATAATATATTATAGCTCCGTCTGTGCGTACCATTATACATATTATATATTATGCAGTGCGTCGTGTGACAGTCGTAATGTGAACACAATTATGTAAAGTAACAATCTAATGAGCCCAGAGGCCGCAAAAACCACAAAAGTGTTTCACACGTCCGTATGTCACAGTACCTACTTTAATTTGTGGTTTGCGCAGTAGTGCTGTAGGGTTGTCATTATGTCTTTTAATTATGCATATATATGTATAATGGCCGGTTGGTATAGTGGTTAGTGAACCTGACTGTTGCCTCGGGGGTAGTGGGTTCGATATGTCTATATAAGTATATATTTATATGTTGTAATATGGTGAAAATGTCAAATTTTTTGCACATGATACACTACTGTACGACGCTCGATGTAATTCGTTGATCTAATGCGCGGGTTATTGATAGTTTATCAGCCGTCTGGTAACCACAACACAAGCTCACTTGATCCTACATTTGCGATTAGATGTTTGTATGAAGATATCCCGAGATATTACTATGATTATATTGGTATTAGTCATTTTGATACATCACTATTTGAAAATCTCCAAGGCATTAGATCGCAGAGCGAGACCGGTACAATGATGAGAATCGATACCAATTAAACACATAGAGTGAGGTGTATATAAAAACGATTAGCAGAATTATTTTTTGTATATAAACGTGACTTAAGTTTTTTCAAGGTCGCTACTAAATAACATTGTATAGGTTCTTCAACTGCGCACGCCTCTTATACTGTTACGTTCTCACGTGATAAGGTTATGTTTTGTTTTGTTTAGAACAAAAAATATATGTATATTATTATTATGTTTTGTAAAGGCAAAATCTATACTAAGGATAAATCTATATAACTAGTGTATTTAATAAAAGCAAGATGTTTTTGAAATGGATCCCGGCAAAGTTTCAAATTATTTATCATAATGAATAAAAAAGAAAAATGTTCCTACTAATTTTGTTTTTGGGAATTACATAAAATTATAAACGTTATTTTTTTTTAATTTAATGGACTTATATTTAAGAATACATTCTAGATTCAAATCTAGATTGTAGTCTCAAAGTGTACCTCTGAAGTGTACCGTCATGACGACGTTCGTAACACGTGCAACAACGAATCTGTCAAAACAAAGCAACTCGAGACACGAGGCCCAGCGACAGTCGGAGTGGGTTCCCACGGAACGTCACGAATTTGAAAACAACAATACTACTCGAGTCTGACCCTAACTTGTTTTTTTATTTGTTTATAATTCGGTAGCAGTATGTAATGACTGTTATCAATGTCTGGCACGTCAGCTCTGTAATTATAGATATATTTGGATTATTAGGCACTTGTGCTATCTGCCTACCTTTTTAAGGAGTTGGCGTGGGGGTGTCATAATAGTAGTAATATATGTCTAGTAATAATAATAAAATATACTTTAGATTCTAGAGTAACTGATATTTTATTGGGATATATAGTAAAGTACCTTTAAAAACGATTGATACTTATTAGAACTCTCTTTTCGGTTTTGCATGTCGTCAACAGCAACTCGATCTCTTGGTTTAAGTCAAAATCGTCGTCAGCCTATCTCAGTCCACTGCTGGACATAGGCCTCCCCCAATGAGCGGCATTTATTTCATATATTTTTTACTCATTTGTTTTTATTTATTTTCAGGTAAGCATATCTGATTTCTGCACCTTTGGTCACAGGGTAAGCTGTATAATCATAATTAGTCCTAAATTAAAAAAAAACACATCTAGTAAAGTTAACATTAATTTACATGTAATATTCATTTGTTTAGCATATTTTCTACTAACGACGAAATATTTTTAAATTTTTAACATACCTAGTACCCACTACATGTATAATATATGCAATCAGTAAAAGGTTACTTTAAAAAATAAATATATATATCAGAACTTGAGTTAAGATTTCCTCTTAGCCTTTGAACGCATAAATCTATCACTGTAGGATAAGGGTATTAAATTAATCACAATGGTAGTGAGGTAAGATAGTTATTATATTATTTATAATGGCCAATAACTATCTACGACAATATAATGTTATAGCTACATGGAAGTGAAGCAGGTTCGCATATACCGGGTGTACCTAATCGATAAGTGTGCAGAGGCGATTATTCCGTAAGTATTACAGATATCAAAAAACTTTAAACTGATATCGAAAGTACTCTACCTAATGAGTAAAATGACAATAATAACTTTT
>DWMG01002139.1:0-13747 GCA_018244855.1 Elbella merops | reverse complement strand
TTATGAGGTTGTTAGACGGCAATTCTTTTAACGCCCCATTGTTGGACAAGGATCTCTTCAGCAACTCTGGGAACCTCGAAGGTCATTTCTTCACGGGGTCCCAGTGTAGAATGCTTATTACATACGATTGAGGAATTGATAAGCAGTCTAATAACAGTGGAATATACAGCCCATTGTTACTCAGTGCTCGCCCGCTCGGACTAAACAAGTTGCAATCTCCAAGCAATTGGCGTACACAATTAGTGCGGAAGTCTCACTTAAACCACACTTACTTGTAATATACACGCAACAATCAGATAAGAGAGTGCCATAAAAGACTAAAGATTCGGTATTGTTAGCCAAGTTTAATTTATAAGTGATTTCAACAAATTCCTAGATTTTTTTTTGAGATTTATGTTACAATTGAATCATTTTAAATACAGTATACGAAGATACAAATTTCTGACACCATACATAAATTTATACGTAAAACGTAATATCAGGCCTGTAATCCCCGAAGAAGGCAGTGAAGTGTAGTACACTAGCACGTTTTACCAGTTACGTTTACGTCCCGTGTAAAAGGTAGTAAACTCATTGCCATACACCGGGCACATATTAAGACTCCAAGTCACTACTAGAAATTCTAAATTAGAAAAGTCCAATAGTACCCGACCCCGGATTTGAATCCAGCACCTCTGTAGTCGCGCTTGCAACCACTCGACCAACGAGACAGTCTACCTAAATGTATCATAATATATAAAAGTACAAATATTTTTATAACGACAAAGATACAGTTTGTACTTATATACATACGAATATAATACATTGTCCTGTCTACTTATCTGGTCTTTGTCCTGTGTATTTATGCTGTCCTTAGTATTTACAAGGAGTTTCTAAGCAAAGTTTAACCAATCACGTATCACGTATCACGTTTATACGAAATCACGCTATAGGGTGAACATAAGAAATGGGCGTATCCGGGACGCGTAACATTGGAATTTAATTCATTATATTCTTAGTGACATCCTAAATTTTATAAGTAAGCTTCCAAACAACACGCAGGTTCTTGAACAAGAGTGTATATCTAGTAGACATGTAAATAAACACATTTAGCAGCTAGTACTGCTACGTAACTAGAAAAGTGTGTAACTGTGTCAGGCACCTTCCGTGAGAAATCGGCAACAATGACTGATAAAACTTGGCGGACCTCGACGAGAGCACAAATCTTCATACCTGCCATTCGTCTACAACTACTCGTTTACCGTTTGACATTTGTAGTTTTATACTTAACATGTAATATTCGAAGTAAATTTTTTTACTAATGTTTAATCGAATTTATACAGCTATCAGATTTATGCTTCTGCGATATACTTCAGTATCGAACAGAATTAGATAGCTGAATGTAGATCTAACATAACATCACGCCTGTATTTTCTCGAAGGGGTTAGACAGAGGAGTATAATAGATACTGTCATGTTTAACCAGTTCGTTATACCGTCAATAATGAACGGAAATCATAAAATTGGTATTATGTATATTGAAATATTTAGCGCTCCGTGTTTACTACCTACTCCTGTCTAATATGACTATCGAAAGAATTGAAACAATCAAAATCGTGTTTAGATACGAGTGCTTTCATTATATCATGCAACTTTTAATTGAAATTAACATAATTATTTCATTGAAAGATCTTTTAATAAAATTAAGTATATAGTTCAATGTTATGTTATGAACACCTTCATTTCATATGTAAATCGCATACAGACTTAAGAACGCATAATTATATGTTACATGTGCATTTTCCTATACGGATTTAGTATATAATATAATTCATATATATACGCATCTATTTTCAATGTTACCGTGAAACTGCATATTATATTAAATCAGCCCCGCCCCGAATTCACTAGAGCTGAATAATTATCTAGACAGAAGTTTATTTGTACTGTAGGAGATACATTTATTAGGTATAGATTATTTAAGATAATATTTTTTTTTTCAATCCATTATAAATTAACATAAACCCATTATAAATGTACATAAATAAACATAAAACCATGAGTTATTCGAAGTAGACATAATACGCTGCCGCGGACCCATTTTCGCGGAGTACTTGCGCAGTACTTTGCATGAGCAACTATTTAGTTAAGGACATTGGTTCTGTAGATAACTCTCCATATAAATACTTTTCACAGTATAGACAAAATCTTTATAGTATTATAATGGATAAATATTTCGCCAAATACACTTCTCCAAAAAATTAAGAAAGCAAAAAGAAATTTCAAATGGTTCGGTGAGTGAGTGAGTTCAGTTTTATATATCACATTTGTCGAGATGACGATATGTAATCTTAAAAGCGATCTCTCATATTACAAATAGTTGTGCACGGTCTTGAAAACTAGCTGTTATTAATATAATGTCCGATGGCTGCGATCCAAACCATTTAGTATGCGTGACATTGTTACTTTGTTTACGGATCCGGTGATATAATGCGTAGAGTATGGTTGGATGAATCAGCGAAGATGTGGAAATTTATGGTTATGTCAGTTATAACCATTATTATTAATCCACGATGACAGAGAGTCGCTGGAGTATCAGGAGGTCTTTTGCGCCTCTAAGGAACAAAGGGCAGTTTGACACCGTAACATGAAACTGATTGAAAAAACTCGTAATGATAAGTGGTAATACTTAAAAGATTATGTATTACGTAGTTAGCAAATGCATTTAATATATGCAGTGGTTGGATTCGTAAAGAGAGGTCTATGTCTAGCAGTGGATGATGACGGGCTAATAGTCTGTGTGTGTGTGTGTGTGTGTAGAAAAAAGGTTTAAATAGCATGTGTTATATCGAAACCATAGAAGTGGTAAACAACAGCACTAATGCTCCCTAATCGCTTACTACGTTATTATAATTTGTCTACATATTATTGCACATATAATACCCACATTTCTTGCATTATAATAAAATTCATTTACAGGGGCCAAGAAAGGGGGTTAATGTACACGACAGTCATCCCCACTCTTACCAACATCCGAATCACTTGACAATTTAAAATTTAAAATTTTGTGCCACCTATATGGCATACATGTTCTAGGATCGTAACGATGTATGGTAAATGGCAATGAACAAATCGTTTGTAATCGAGATAAGGAACATTATTCGCATCGAACGTGGATGAGGCAACGTCTATTATTTACGAATTAGTGTAAATTCCCACGTTTACTTGCCTTCGTTTGAATTATATATTGTTCTTTTCATGCGCCCGTTTAAAGTATTGCCCGTATAAATCAGCTACTGTTCGTTGAGGTCGACTCACGAAGATCCCAGCTACTCGTCTTCGCGTGTAATTCGTCTAGTTACGAACAAGGAGTCATTGACTATTTACGGCTCTATAAATAAGAAATGATGGATCAATAAATATAATGGGACTTAAGAAGGGTTAGAAGCCGTCATTTTCAAGAAGCAAGTATTACACAAAGTAGCAAGCTTTCAAGACTAACGTCTAGGTATGTTATAAATGATCCTCATCATCGTCAAGGCAATTGGTACAAGAGGATGCATGTCTCCTTTCAGAATAAAAAGGGAAAATGTTAAAGTCTGCTTCGCTGACTATGTAAATATTGGAAAAGTTAGCAGATATTAATAAATAACTTTGAAGAACTTAAATAAGATTGTATAACAATTTAATAACAGCATATATTTGTCATTTCGGTACTTTTTCTCCCACCCACCAAAATATCGTCAAGAGTCGCTGACTGTTTGTACGAGAATGGCTTCACTGACTTTTCTCTATTTTCAATTTTCAAGATAATTTCTTAAATGTATCTAGTATCGATATAAGAATAACGGTATAATATTAAATTATTGAATCTGTTTTGTGACGTCAACGCTTAATATTACTTTTATAGTAATTTTTTTGTTATTTTTTTTTCCCACCCATTACACATTCCACTGTTGGAATACGAGTCTCCTCTCATATTGAGAGGGTTAAGGCCATAGTCTGCCACGCTGGCCAAGTGCGGGTTGGTAGACTTCACATTAATAGAATTTTTATATTACCCCTTTTCTACAGCCTCAATTATTTAAATATCTAATATCATATATTATATATAATATCATATTTATTATATATATATTATTATATATATTATCTATATTATCTATATTATATATATTATCATATATATAATATCATTAATTATTAAAACAAATTCCATACAATTAAAACATGAAGAGCTTGCAAAATATCAACCGAACGAAACACCATGTTTTCAATAAATGGACAATTATGTAGAAAATTGTACATGTGTAACCCAACTAACCTTATGAACATGACAACATAGAACGAGCCGTGTGTTTACGAATTATGCAAGGTTGGTTATCTTCCGAACGGAACTTTCTATGTTGTAGCCCTCTCCAACATACTTACCACCTAATAATGTACATGCATATGTACATGTTACGCCAGCTTATATGTTATTTTTTACGTCATTGTACTTGTCCAATTTAATATTAAATACGTGATGACTCTCGTGCACCAAGCTTTGCGTATTGTAATTTACCGCCAAATGTTATATATGTGAAGTCCTACTTATATTAAATGTTCAGCCAAATATTGTCTCATCATCATCATCATCATCAGCCTATCTTAGTCCACTGCTGGACATAGGCCTCCTCCAAAAGGGGGTTTATGCCCGTAATCTCTGCGCTAGGCATGCGCGTTGGAGATCGCAGGTCACGGCTTTTCGCACTGCCGACGCTGGTGAACATCGGCGGCCAGAGCATTTAACCGTGCCTAACTAGGCTGCGCTATACCGCAATCAGCCGGTGGCCAGAGCCTCGTCTGTTATAGCAGGGTGCACCACGTGCAGGTGAGATTGGCTTGGGCTCCTAAGATGTTGGTTGGAACCCCTTACACTTATGGAAATATTGTCTACCTAGAATCATTTTAATTGAAAGCTTTGCTTGTTGTAATGTATCGGCAAATATAATACGTGTAAAGCGTTACACATATTATAGTTCTGCCAAATATTATGTACCTGACAACATTCTTATTAACTTTGCTTATTATAATGTACCGCCAAATATAATTCATGTAAAGCTTTGCTTATATTACCTAATTAGTTTTTTAGTTTGACATTTTATTTTCCTTTTATTGCAAGCCATGTATTTGAATAGGAAATATACAACGTCGTGATTTCAAAAAGAACGAAACCAAGATTCTACAATGATAACAAAAGATAATTTATGTTATTGTTTATTGCCAGTAAAGGTCTTTTGGAGGCAATAAAGCATATAATTATAACTTTATGATATATCGTTGGTACATTGTGCCACGTCCTGACCTCCGAGCGTACGAAATGTTAAAATCATTAGATTGGCGAAGTGTGGCCATTAAATTTAACGTAATTACGAAGTCATCACAATGATATGCCCATGTCGAGTGTCAGCATTTGGATGTTCTCAGCGGGGGCCAATATTTGGACATATATGCGGCCATGGCTTACGTATCGATTTACTTGTTACACGATTTGTTATTGGAAATGAGGATAGCTGATTGTGCGACATAATAGTGTCATTAATAAAACCATTTTATTGCTAATGATCTGCTCTAATATTTGTAAACTACGCGACTGGCCTTGTGCTTTTGCATACTAAGTGTCTGTTGCTTATATTATAATTGTATAATATAAAAAATATAAACTTCAAAAATTTTAAAAATTCTTGTATTTGAAACTACTTTCCGCAAAACCGATTTTATTAAAATATGTTTTAGTTACTATTTATGTATTAAAGTTACTTTCTTATTTATTACGGTGCTTTCATAAGTAATTTTAATGTTTACGTCAAATTTTATTGAATTTCATATAGCTGTCATATATGTACATCTACATATATAAGGGTTTATAGCACAAAATCGATATGAGGTTTTTACTTACAGTCACGAATGACCTTCACATCCAAACAGTTTGACCACCGCTACCACAATTCCACCCACGCTGCAGGATACCTAAAATAACTTCTTACTGTCGCAAATTTTATAGTCAGTCTCGATTTCATGCAAATTCCGGTAAAACCCTTACGGTATAACCTAAAAATCTACTTCAAACTTTTCCATTTATTCTTTAAGAATCCCATTTACACTTTAAGGTCAAAACAATCAGTAACAAAATAGGTAACGAAGTATCGTTTACAAAATAGCCAATCGATCATTTTAGCAGTTAGGAGTGAATGCTGTTGTCCAAACAGTGCCTACTATTCTCGGCGGAGAGCGAGAGTGTTATCGCACGACCCACGTGTTACCGCCACAGTCAAAACAAACGCGGCGATTCGTCGCGCGTTCAGCGAAAGTGCAATATCTTCACACGTAACATTACCGTTAACGCCTTCAGCACGACAGTGTAATATAACCATTAACGCCTTCAGCTATACGATGTAACATTACCGTTGACGCCTTTAGCTAGACAATATTGTATAATTATGTCTATTTTGTATAATTAGATATATAGTCATTCACGGTCTTTTAATACTGTAACAGGTCTCCGAAACGTGCCTTTATGAATGGAGTGACGACTTTAGAAGAAACATGACAGTAATAGATATATTTGAGGCTCGAAGTTCTCTGCCTCTTCCGTAAGGCATGTGATCTTACGTGATAATAATAATCCATCTAGCACTGCATTTTCAACAAAATGATCTTTTAGCCAGACAAATACCGTTTGTTCCCGGTGTTGTTTACCCTGACATACTATTATCGATACACTAGTGCTACCAAGCTATTAACGTCTATGACGCTAGTCAGAAATGCATTCTTACAGTTGTTTATTTCTCAATATGTGTGTTGTAAATAGTAGTCGCCTTACGCACGCTTTTAGTAACAAAATTTTGTAATGTACGACAATATTCAGTTAGAATGTTTACTATAGTTGGCTGGTTAAAGAGAGAAAGATGCATAAGGTCTAGAGAGAAGGCTCGGAGTAGTCGACAGATTTCACATTATTAATATTATACTCACTGTTACCCTCCAGTTTTACCCGTATATACATATATACGGTGTACATACACCAACAGTTATACAAACCAACAATAATGACCATAGTTTACTGATTTCTTTTTAATTAAAAACATGCAAAGTGCCAGTTTGTGTGCTCTGTAAATACAAAGCTTTATATTTAACGTTTGCCCTCTTTGGCAGTTAGATTATTTTTCACGATAGAAATAATTATGCACCATGCCCCCCGCCTCAATACCCTTCAAGTTCTTGGCTGACTGTTACACAAAAATCCCAATAACTTTGAGTACCTACTCGTCAACAACATTGAGTACTTGTAGTCATAATTATTATCGCACGCACATTGTTTCGTGTAAGGAACTATTCAATAAAACGAAAAGGTCGCGCCGTGTCTGTATTATTGGTTGCAACTTGTCAAAGCGCTACGTTTCGCTCGCTCGCCACTCATAGGCCGTAAAATTCTACGGCCACAATACTCATTGTTGATAACTATACAAGAACCTAAGAAATTGCACAATAGTGTACATTCATTGGCGTTCTAAGCTATGGTGTTTGTTAATTGAATTAAGTCTGGATAACATATTGATTGTAAGCAGATAAGTTTTATTTATTCACTTAAAACAAAACAAAACATACAACATATATGTACATATACACAGTTAATCATTGCCCCCAAACTAAAGTAGCTAGTGTTGTAAATGACCAGCGCTTACCCATTACTACAAATATTACATTATATAATACAATATAATAAAAAAGGGAAAAAACACTTAACAAACATACGAGTAATATAAAACTAAATGCATACATGTATGCATGTGCATGCGTCTACGTATCTAGGTGTGTGTGAGTGTCTATGTTCGTGTGTGTTTGCGTGTGTGTATGTAAAATAGTATATGTGAGATAATAATAATTATGTCAAGTTCAGTATTTGTCTTGTATGTGTGTATATAATATTTAATACTCACTCATAGCACTTACAAAGGTACGATTATTAAAGCTGATACCGTCCAGCGTCCAATCATTCAACGAGGCCTTCTTTACTAGATCGGCTTGATATCCTTTTTTATATATCATAAAGTATAAAAATATTGCAATACCCAATACACACATACATTACTACATATATTCGTATACCTATAACTATTTTATTGATTATGTCACTTAATACGCATAAATGTATAAAATGTATCAGAAAGATTTAACACTTTGTACGTCCAATTTAAGTTGTTACAAGTCAAAAAAAATATTGTGGATTTCTTTATATTATTGGGCTTACATTTTTTACGTTATAACCTATCGTATTTTTGTATCGATGTCAAACATAAATGACTTATACACTTTTCACATTGACCTTCTCTACAAACACACATTCCATTAGAAATGCATTTATTATTGCTTTCTCTTAGGCAATTATATTTCTCTAAAAATTGTACGTGATATTATATTATCGAGTAAATGAATTGATTTCAACATTAATTTTGTACTAAAAACGAAACAATCCCACATTTGTATGTTGTAAATATATACAAGCGAACTTGGCAGATAAGTATATAATTGATCACCTTCAAGGTCATCGTTGAGATTGTGACTAAATCAACGACTGGACTAAGTAATATTTTACATAATATAAAGCCTGCTAGATGTAAATGCATATTATTAAAATGTTAGTTAAACCATTAAATTAAATTTACAGTAAAAAATTAACTTGTAGTTACTTTAATAGATAATAATACAATAAAAATCTTGGTATCAGCCTACCCGTACCAGAAATAGCCGGACATATGTACATATGTACTTCAATGAGGATCATCGTCAACCTCTAGATGTCCACTACTGGACACAAATCTCTCCTAATCGGTGCGATTCCTTCCGGTGCTGGATCTTGCAAATCCAGCAGCTTCCCGCTGTCTTCTTCAGGTCGTCAGACCATCTGGTAGGAGGGCGACCTACGCTCCTCTTGCTGTTAATGGAGAAGATAATATTACTCAACGTTTATTGTAAGTAGTGAAAATATTGTATGGTAATTTTTTTTCAATATTAAAACGGATGTTTAAAACTAAATTGAATGTATAAAAAAAGTTTGTTAGTCCATAATCTAATGAAAATGTTTACAAATATTAAAATGTCACGTGTGTATAACTCTGAGTAACCTTTAAATAGGCGACTAACAATTCATTGCGGTTTCCTGTAGACGGGATGATGCTATTCGAATTGTTGAATTATGCATTTGCATAATTATCATAAAATATTTTTCCGCTCCAACGTAATATTATGCAATTTAATTTCTTCATCTTTTGAAAAATCGATCGACCTTTGTATGAGGTTACTAGAACATGATTAAATTTTGCCGTTCTGACATAATATACAACTCGTAAGAACATACCTATATAGGTTTTTAAGTGTAAGTAAGTACCTATAACATAACATAAAATCTTGGACTTATCTACAGTCTTTTTCTAGTTTTACTTATTAAATTAACATAGCTAATGTAAGCTCCAGACTGATACAATACTGTTAGTAGCTGAGTTGTTATAAAACCGGAACTTTTTATCGTAAGCTTAAAAACAATGAAAGAAAATTCATAAAAAGTTGTCTTGTTAATCACATTTAATAAGACACAAACAAATATTCTTATATTAGCAGAAATATTGTCTTAGCACGAACAAATAACCAAGAAATCTATCTATAATATAGACAGACTTTTTATTTAACACTCTCATGGGATTTTCAAAAATGTGCACCCGAAACATGTCGTACCGTTTTTAGTAAACCTTTGACAAACTTTGTTTATATTCTGTGTTACCATTTAAAATTCAGCGTGACACATATTTTATAATTCAGCAAGAAATTAAATAACTGGGTCGATTATATAAGTGAACTAATTTAAATAATTTGAGCATTAATCGTCGTGTGAAAGCTTAACAAAAGCATTTACTAAACTTTTTATAAAACATTTAATATGCTTATTGTAGTGCAAAGTGACATTATCAATGAAAAGCATGGACTTATTAAATGATATAAGGATAATAAATACCGTGCTTAAGTTATGACAAAGAAAAGCTCACTAGAAATTGAACCCAGGACCGCTTTAATTGCCGGCTGAATCATAAGTCGCTAATCTTTCACTATGTATGTTGACATTGTGTATACAAATGTCATGTATTTAACGCGTTTCATTTCTACTTGTTTGGTTACAAAAATAAAAAGAAAAACGTATTGAAACTTTTATCTTTTTGTAATTAATTTGAAAACTGTAACTGCGTAGATGCCACCAGTGTGCATATGTACATATGTATATATTACCTACAAAGTATTAACACTAAGGTTTTTGTATAACCGTTTTAAAATTATAAATAGAGACAACTACACCTCGGGTTTAAAATTTTAAGTTTTTCTTAAAGCTGAAAAGCTTATCCTATTCAAAATGTTCGAAATTCCTTCAACATTTACACGGTGTAAGCACGTTATCGTAGTAAACCCGGCCAGGTTTCTCCACGTATTACGTATTTCCATTGCATCATCACGCTAGGTTCTTTATAGTGTAGACCGAAAACCCTAAGTGCCGTATATTACTCTATCCTTACAAAGTGAACATGCTTCTTCTACTTTCATACATGTTTATAAATGCACATCAGTTTCGGAGACTTCTGACTCCCTATCTGCCCTATTTAGTAAAGTTAGGCGAGATTTGATCTCTCTCGTCACCTGCATCCATCCTTCACATATTGAGCAATTAATTTGCTCAAGCCATTACAGTGTCATATGGCAACCGTTCGGCACTACACTATTGCAACACTCGTCTCTGCAAACTTAAAATGTAAACACTCAAATAGAATCACTTAGTAAGTACAAGGACAAGTGTATGATCTTTATCGGACGTAGCACGTTTTTATTCCGTAGTCGTTACCATTTTTATTTTAAATATGTACATATCAAACATTTGTGTCCGAAACAGACCAAACTAGTGTCCAATTTACAATCGGTTACCCTTGCGAACCCCCTAGGAACCCTTATGAATTTGTGCCTCGCCAGTCTTATATCTCAGAACCAAATCAGTATAAAGCAAGACAATTAATATTCTAGGACTAAACATATTTCCGTACACGACACTTTATAATTTTGTTGAATGAACTGTCAATGAGAAGGCAATAACAATAAATTACAACGCATATTATCAAATTTAATGAACCTTATTATAATCATAAAGTTAAATAAAATGAAATATATACGAGGTCATAATAACTTGGAAACAGTAAACGATTCGTATTATTAATAGATATGAAAAATTTGGGCAGATAACATTGTAAATTATAATAAAAACAATACAGGTTACAGTCTTCCGGGTAAATACAGATTGATTTCACATCATTATTTAATAACGACAAAAATATATATTACAGAAAAAAATATGTATTTGTATTAAAAACATAATACAATCTTTATAAATTATGATATATAATGGATTATGATATTGATTAATTTATTTATAGTTCGTGTAGACGGAACACTGCACTGCTGCTTCAGGTTAATATTACCGACGAACTCACATAAGAAAAAAGTTTTTTTTAATATGAAGTATTTTTCTATCGTGAAATATTCCTAGAACGGTGTGATATACAAGTGCAAAATAATCATTTATTTATTCGTTCGGCCTTCTCAATGTTTATAATGAGATGGTAACTGGTAAAATATTTATCAAGTTATCGTAACCACAAACAAAAATAATTTAATCACGGTCAAATTTGTCACCTCGTCTGTAAATTGACGATAAAATTAAATTTAACGAGACAGTCCCATGTCTGTTAACAATTTTAATAAAAATAAACTAAAACAAAAATTTTGCACCTTACAACTATTTACTTGTAAATTTATATACGAGTATGTTTTTAATATTTGAACCAAATAAAGAACAACATTTCCAGATTTAAGTGTTGAAAGAGTGGTAGAAACGTTTTGTATAAAGACGGTAGGGAAAATAAAATTTAAACTGCTGATTCAGCGTCATATCAACTCTACAAAATTAATTAATTAATTCTACTTAATTCATTAAGCTTTATCAGACCAGTATTATATAATTTATATATAGACTTGTTATTAATGCCTATACATATATAATAATACATATATAATAATACATATATAATAATACATATATAATAATACATATATAATAATACATATAAAATAATACATATATAATAATACATATATAATACATATATAATATGTAAATCATAATAAAAAGCATGAGTTTAAAAGTTTCATTTTTTGTTCTGAATTATCCCATTTTTAATTAATGAAAGGTTATCAACCATTAAAAAAAATTAATGTCCATATAGCTATTATCAATTGCTTGACCTTTTAAATACCAGTTTGTGTATTCCAAATCCGTTGAACGATCAGGTAGCCACAAAAACAAAGTTGCCTTGAATAGATGAGTGGATTATTATACTTAAATGTATTAATGTTTAAATCTTATAAACCTACGGTGATCTCAAGAAGTTTTCCAATACATGCATTCATAAATTACATCATTTTCTAGTTTTTTTTTAAGGAAGCTATACACGTGAATGTATTCAACCGAAACTAATATGAGATTCAGCGAACTTCTTGCTTTAATTACTCCATTTCTCAGAATGGGTTCAGTAGATTTTTATGCTTTACACTACAAAATCTTTTGTTGATATAAAACTAAGCTACTCGTATTTTTATGACATTTTAATAAGTTCATTGGCATCATTACATGAGAACAATTGTATTTTGGCTCAATCTAAGATTTAATTCTAATCAAAATATATTTATTTGCAAATAACTATAATTTGTCAATACCTAAGCAATAAACTTTCATGTTTAGTTATCTAAATTCTAAAATTTTTTTTGATAAAAAGCAAGATACATTTAAATTTATGTAAAATACTCCTCGCTCATCTATTTGTTCTGTAACTTTATTGCGGTATAACATAAATTGATGTAAAATATCGCTTTGAAGTATATTTTAATATAAGAATGATTTACATTTTGATAAAAAAGCATAGCAAGTATTTGCCACAATTTCGTCAAATTCATATTCATTTGCATTTACTGCAGTTAAATTATGCTAGTATGTTACATAGATAATAGAATTGGCGTAATATAGAAATGTAAACACCGCCATCTATTATCGCATTCTGAAAATTAGCAATGACTTTCATATTCGTTTGAAAACGTAGATAAAATTTTAACCGCCACAAAATCACTTAAGATAACGCCATCGCGTTTTCACAAAATATGTTTTATTTGTAACATAAATGTCAATGCAAAGTTATGTAATCAGTTTCACACCTAATACAGCCTTCAACAATCAAATATCGATAGGTAGGTACGTCGTTACATACTACAAAAGTGCTCGTAAAATACAGAAAGTGCTTGGAATATTTCTTGAATAAGATTATTATCTGTATGATAGCCACATTAAAATCAAATTAATTAACATAATGATAGTAATTTCATATTGTTCAACGGTGATAAATTGGCACTGCGCATTAAATATCTTTCTATTTACTGGTCGTAAAATTATATGAATATGTCAGTTGTTTAAGTGTTATATGTGAATCGTTTAATAGCAAACTAACAAGAAAATTGATACCGTGAATAAAAATATTTTTTATTCACGGTACTAGGCCACCCCATCATATTTTATTAAATTAATACAATAATAACAGAGCATTTTAAATATCTCATATACCTAGTTTTTATTTCTGACATAACACGTG